>CAEGAE010069472.1:0-14703 GCA_903067095.1 Girardinus metallicus | reverse complement strand
GGTTCACTTAGGCCTTATTCCGGTTCTAAGGCCGCTAACTCCGGCTCTAACGCCGGTGCTAAGGCCGCTAACGCCGGTGCTAAGGCCGCTAACTCCGGCTCTAACGCCGGCTATAACGCCGGTTCTAAGGCCGCTGACTCCAGTTCTAACGCCGGAATAAGCCCTAAGTGAACTTCCAAGCGCTTGAGGAGGGAGCGGTAGAGAACGGCTGGCCGAAATTAGCGTTCATAAATCGGATTAGCCTTGAGCTAAACGCCGCTTACGCCGTGGAGCTCCAGCATGAAGCTGACGTCATTGTCGTATCAACGCATGCGCGACCTGATCTCCAAATGATGCCCCGCCTCTTCCGTGACATCACTCACACATACAAACATTGAGTCTCTCACACTACAGAAGGTGAGTCTATATTTTATTAGTTTATATGTGCAATCTTAGTCTTTTATGGATGCGTGTGAGAAAAATTGCATGTGTGTGTGACATTTTAATAGTATATATGTACAATTTTAATATTTTGTGTAAGTTTTTAGTAGTGTGTGAGAGACAAAATATAGTTTTGTCCTAAACTCATATTTGACATCTGTCACACACAGAAACATCTAGCAGCTCTGTAACGTCATGATGCTCTTTGCCACCATTTGTTGTGACCGGGATGATATGAAATTTATTTTCAGTAAAGCTACCTTCAAAACCCGCCGCCGTGTTCAGTCTGTCCGTTTATCTGTATCAATAATCCCGCCGGACTCCAGGTGTCGCTGCCGCCATTTTAAGATGCTTATTGGTCCCCTGGAAAAAGACAAAAACCCGGACATTATCATGACTCAGTAAAATCCTCCCAGGCCGAACTTGAAAACTGGACGTTATGCTGCTAACACTTAGCTTTCATCAACAACTCAGGCGGAAGTGAGAGAGCAAATAAAGTCCCGTCCGAACACGGTGCGCTAAATAATAACACAAAATATAACGAGGCTTCGAGGCAGATCAGTTTTCCTTGAGGAATTTTAATAATCGAGGAACTCGAATCACTCGAGGAATCGTTTCAGCCCTAGGATAGCCACAGCTTTGTTAACCTCTATTCAAAAAATAAAATCACATGCAGAATAAAACACATGCAGATGTGTCCGGGACATGAGCTCAAAGATTGCATTCCTTCTGTTCAGCCACTACCTGGAAGATTCGTTGATTGTTTATGTTTTATTATTTCTGGCCAGAACATTACTTGCATTGAGCGGAGCTCTCACTTCCGCCTCTGAGTTGTTGACGAAAGCTAAGTGTTTGCGGCATAACGTCCAATTTTCAGGTTCAGCCCGTGGGGATTTTATTAATTGATGATAATGCCCGGGTTTTCATCATTTTTGGGGGACCAATAAGCATCCTAAAAATGACTGGCGCGATGCCTGGATTACGGCAGCCTTTCTCCTCCGGGAGCTGCTGGTTCAGAGCGAACGGCAGGAAGAGCTGGGAGTATTTATACAGGTGAACGGATAGACTGAACACGGCGGGCAGCTCAGTAGTTGATAGTATAGCTTTACGGACGAACCGCACAATACATTTCATATTACCCCGGTCTCAACAAACAGGTGGCGGAAATCATCGTGGCGGTACATAGCTGGTACATGAGTTTCTGAGTGTGACGAACGAAGGTGCCGTAAATATCCCTGTTTGCTCCCCCCGTTCTTACTTTCGTCCCCTGGTCTACCGGTCTGTCCCCAGTCTATTTCCTCCCCTCCACCCCCATCTTACGTTCGTTCGTTCACCTCTAGAACGTACGTCAGAGGCGAAAACCCCCTCCCCCGTCACCACCACCACTCCAGGCGACATTTCCCGTATTCTCAAACCCAAAGCTGGACAGGTTTGGGGCAAGGTGAGAATTCATCTGTTAAACTCTCTGAAGTTGAATACATAAACTAAAAGCTGGATCATAGACATTTTTTATAAGCGTATTTGTGAGCCTGCCTCTTTATTATTGAATTGAATATAATTTCAGATCTTTGTATAACTTTTCTTCAGGTTAACTTAGAAAATGAGCTATTATTGTTACAGGTAGTTTTCTAAACTACAAAAAAGTAACTGTTCAGGATGCTCAAAATGAAAAATTGGACTGATATGATATCCAATAGTAACACCGGTGTTATGCCAAATTTATTAATATTTAATTTTATTTTTTTATCCGATTACTCGATTAATCGTAAGAATAATCGTTAGATTACTCGATTACTAAAATATTCGTTTACAACAGCCCTACCCAGGACATGCCAAAACTAAAAAAGGCTTAAAAATAAAGCAACTTAACTTATATTTTAAATAGGCCATAACTTGTATTGGGAGCCATTTCAATAAATCAATGTTTATGAGGAATTTTATTAAGAGGAGTTACTCATTAAAGCAGGGGTGTCCAAAGTCGGTCCTCGAAGGCCGGCATCCTGTGTGTTTTAGTTCTCTCCCTAGTTTAATGCACCTGGATCAAATGATGGCTCATTAGAGGCCTAAGAAAAATACTGACATGCTGAGAAGGTTGTTATACCACCAGGGAGAGAACTAAAACATGCAGGATGCCGGCCCTCCAGGGCCGACTTTGGGCACTCCTGCATTAAAGCTTTTGTGTTTAGAACCTTAAATTTTTGTAAAGGTGTAGCAGAGATTAGATCAGTCAGAATGAACAAAACTCGTAGAAGTAATTTTAGTTTTACTTCTCTGCACCTGAAACCTTTGACACATAAAACACAAAACACGTGACGGTAACAAACAACGCCGTCTATTTTCCTGTGTGACTGTGTCAGCAGCACTTTACAATGTTTTTGTGGTTAAAGTGGCCTTTATTCATTAATAGTTCAACGGAAAGCAGGCCAGTAGACGGATCGCGGCCGGGAATCGAACCCGGGACAGGAAATGCATTAAATTCGTAGCTTCTGAATTTAATGCACTTCCTCTAAAACTGAGCTGCCTAATGCTCTTCACACCTGAAAGGTAATGTAAGACGGAAATATAAAGACGTAGCACACCTTTAAATATGATAAAACTATCAACTTTAGCTTTTATATTTCAACATTGTGCAATGGAAACACGTATGACAATAAACAGTGACACTAAAACAATTTAAAGATTAAGCAGAGTCATTTAACCTAAGTCGTCTTTATAAATAACTGCAGCAAGTACTCCTTACTTTAATATCTTTATGACATTTTAATGTGTTAAAAGTGAATGTTTAAAGTTCCCGACTCTCACCTGTTCCTGTCCTCTGCTCTCAGTGTAAACATTGCCAAACTGCAGCGCTCTTCTTTTTTTACCATAACCTCGTAACGCAACAGAAAGCGCTGATGTTCACCGCCACCTTCTGTACCGGAGTGGTATGACATGGAGTTCCAAGCTAAAAGCTATAAACAGGCTCCTTCGTCGTTTCTTTCGCAACTGTTTATTAACCACAAGCTGTTATACGCGTCTTTAATGTTGTTTCATAATTGATATGAGGCAGTTTATTTGTTTTTGTTAAAGTTCTTATTTTCTGGCTTGCATCAATTTGCCCGTACCTCCTTAACCATCAACTGTGACTTTCCATAGCTTTGGCCAATATGCTTAAGAACTGACCAATGTTGTAAATTAAAAGTTAAAGAGATTCAAAGAGATTTTCTGTATTAATTAGCAGCTTCTCTCCAACATGGGAGATATAAAACACTCTGGCTCAGTTCAGAGTAAAAAGTGAAAAAGACCACGCGTGACCTCCACTACGCAAATAACAGGAGAATCTGTTATCTGCCAAATACAGTACTTCAGCTTGTCTGCAGAGGGCGCTCTCACTCCATTTTGTTTCATTACTCGATCTCTTTACAAATTACACACACAGAAATCAATGTTGTTAGTTTCATTCCATTTTAGATTAGAGATCTTTAAAAATATTCTAATCTACAACTATTTTATTTTTAAAAGAAATTAAAATAAAATGGCATTTGTTAAAAGTACTTTAACAAAAGCCATTGTTTTTGATAGATTTCAAATTGCTGTTATTGTCTGCAGGTGGATTGATTTCTGTCTGCATGAAAAACATGAAGCAGCTCAATTTAAGCTTGAAAAACAAAAACAAAACAAGTTTTATATATGCAGTATTTAGAACAAATAATGTGAATATATATGGACTGCTCTCACAGCAGTCACAGAATGGAAAAAAAAAAAGAAAAAAATAATAATGAGAATGTATTGAATGGATGTGAGGCTACTTACAGGCATGAGTAATATTCAGGGAGGCATCTTTTTGTTTGCCTGTGGATCGGTGCTTCTGATTCTGCAAGCAGAGTATTCACAGCCATCCATCAGGTGATTTGCAAAAGGCCAAAACACGTTTGATTTGTGTAGCAAATCAGTGGCAGGATCACAAAGAACAAACAAGAAGACTCAGGAATAACTTCCAGCAATAAATTTAAGATGAGATAAATCATTTAAATTTGAAAGGATTTTTACTACCAATCTCAGATTTGCTGCCCTTCATTCATCCGCCGTTATTGTTTTGAAAAGAACGGAAGATTTCCAGCAGATTTTATGTGCAAAGCTTCCTGTCAACTCTTACTGCTGACTTTGTTTTTGAAAGCTCTCCGTTGTGCAGGATATCAACGTCTCCAAATTTGGACCTTTATGGCGTAAATGTTTAGTGAAAGAGGTTTTTAAATTCCTCCATAATGTGAGTCTCCAAACTCCTGACCTACAGGATTTATAATCATGTAAATCTTCACTTTAATAACAGAAACACACGTTGTTTCTACTTTGTACATTTTGGGTAAACATTGAATGTAACAACATCTCTTTTTGACATTCTCAGCTGCAGTGTGACTTTCTGATTTTTATTTCTAGTTTTATTGATCTGAGACATGGAGATAAAGGGAAAATGTCAAAATGAACATAAAAGTAATTCTGTTCAGAGTAAAACAGAAAAACAGAACAAAAAAGTATCTTACTCCAGTGGCATTGTTATGATTTGAACAATTAATTTACTGCTTAGTGCATGTATGTTTAGTTAAAAGTACACTCATTAAGCACTGCCTCTTGTGCACACATGTGAAGCTGATATGCAGTTCGTCTTGCAGGAAGAGTGGCAGATCCTCAGGGCAAATAAGGACATTTAAATTCACATGACACAGCATCCTAATTATGCTCATGCAGTGGCAGTTACTTATCCAAATCCTTTGAGGTGTTAAACAAAACTGAGCCAGAGTGCTCATATGTGTGCTCATTAAATATGTTCTTAATTGGTCAAAATCTTTTTGCTTAAAGCTGGCAGATCATGTGCAAACATGCAGGATTTCGTACTTTGTTTTTTGTAATGATTAATGAATTCACACAATGACTGCACAAAACTTGGGCTCCTGTGAGCCTTGTGTCAAAATAATTTGGTGTTTCTGAGAGATTTCTTTTTTTCCAACAAAAGCAGGATTGCACAATGTTTCTGGACTGATAAACATGCAGCATCCCCAGCTCAGTATGCAGCCAGGCAGGAATAACAATGGGAGCTGGAGCGGCACTAAGCTATTAATGGAGAGACGAGCCGAAGTCAGAAATAAGGAGGTTGGGTTTGGTCTGCTGTGAGGACCGCCAGAGGGCACTGGGAGTCTGAAATGAAACCATCTCCCCTCCTCCACCAGCCCACTACCACTCACACCGCCTAAAGCCAAGCTGTCCAACTTTACTGTATGGCTGGATGCAGAGTGGGATAAACTATATGGCTGTACATTGGCTTAACTCTGTAAATGTTAGCATTTTTTGGATTCAGTGTCAAGCCGTCAGCAGTGTTTGCTGCTTTTTCTGGAAATTTGAACTTTTTTAAAACCCTGAGACCATTTTGCATCATTCATAATCTTTCTAAACTCCATCAGGGATCAGTTTGCAGGGCAGGCTTTAAGAGGGCAAAACAGCTGAGGGGAAGGTTGTGTCACAAACACTGAAAAGTTCAGTTTTTCCACACTTATAGTCATTGTTGTTGCTGAATGTAGAGAAAATAAAAAATGGTTGAAGCTTGAATTTGCAAACCAAGTAATAATGCATGTAAGGTTTCTTCCACAACATGGAATTTTATCTTAAAATTTCAGTTAGTTTCTTTTTAAATAAAATGTTTTTATATATCAAAAATCCTTTTTTTTTGCCAAAAGGATTTTGTTTTTCTTTTCTTAAATCATCTATTGGCAAGAAAAAGGTGATGATTGTTTCTTTTTCTTTTTGCCAAAATAATTTCCTTTAGCATGCTCACATGATCGCTCATCTTCATATAAAAAACTCATTCTAGACCAGTTTAATCAAGATTTCATGCAAATCTGAAATCCCTTTAAAAATTCAATGACTCTAGAGACAAAACAGGAACAAATTATTTCAAACAGTTTAAACTTTTAAACTTAAGGACCAATTTATACACTAGTTGAGTTACTCTTTAAGCTTTCTTTTCTTATCTTCACTTGCAGATGTGAACTAGGTGAAAGCTAAATTCAGTTATAACCGTGCATTTAAGTTGTAAATTGCACATTTTTAAAGAAAGCCGAACGGCAGATATGTGAAGCAGAATGAAAACAATTCAATTTTCAAACTTTTGTTGGTGAGACAAATATAAATGCACAACACACTTGTCAGATTTTATTTGTAGAAAGTTTTATGAATCTTTTTAATTTTATCTCTCAGATAAAATCACAATTAAATACACCAAGATTTGTGGTTGTAACATGAAAAAGTATGTGTTTGAATTAGGGATGGACCGATAAGTTGGCCAGCCGATAAATCAGCCCCAATTTCCTTATTTTTGGAAGGTCAGTTGATAATTAAGCAAAGGTCTGAAAATCAGCCACTGTCCTCTTTTGCTCTGCTATGAGAGATTTCACAAAAAAACATCCAGCAGCCTCCTGACCCCACTAAGGGACCAGGGTGCAATGAAAATGGGTGGATGGACATCCAGCAGCTCATGCATGTTTGCAGTTATAATCACTCCACTGTTGCCAACTCAGCAACTTTCTTGCTCTATTTAGCGACATTTCAGACAAATAAAATTGATTCTGGACAAAATCAGAATCGGTAGGTCAGATTTTTAAAAAGATTTGTGATCGGCAATTGGCCAGAAAATTGCAGTCGGTGCACAACTAGTTTGAATGTTTTTGCCAAGTTGAGTAAATTAATTTAAATGTATTTTGTCAAACAGAAGCATGGGGAAATGTGGAAACTTGTCCTCATAACTCTTTAAAATAAACATCAGTCAGCTGCAGCATAGAGTCAAAATTTCTGGGATTTCCTAAAACATGCACTTCAAGTGATCCTACAACGCTGCCATCAGAGTTTTAAAGTCTTTCATTAGTAATTATCTTCAATCTTTGTCTTTAATTCAACAATCCCTAATGTTTTCTGATGAAATCTGCTGTCCTTATTTCCATGTTGTCTCGAGTCTATTTGTAAAAGGATTCGGTTCCGTCTTGACAAAACAACCAATTACTCCTCACATAATGCCGGCCATAGTGGCCCTTCTTTTCATGGCCGATTTGTCTTTGTGTTTGGGCTCTGGGCTCCATTGTGCTGCCTCCCGTCCCTATCACTGACCGCCTGGCTTCCTGGCCCCGGCTGCTGTCACTGTAAGCCTCATCCGGGCTGATTTACATCATATTACTCCTGATTTGAATGAGGCCTGCTGAGAGATGAGACAGTCAGACAATGGGCCGACACGGCGCAGAGGAAACAGAGTCCTGAGGAACTCTGGATCACAGATATTTTTGCTTTCCTCCGTCAAACAAAAAGATGCACGCTTGGTTTCATTTGCAGGAAACAATGGAGAGATTTCATGGTCAACTGAAAAAAAACCACATTAAATGAAAATTCTGCCTGTTTCAAACTTACTTTGTTGAAATTTTAGCAGAGAAAAAAGATAAAGATAACATAATCAAAAAGACTAAAAAGTCAATTTGATTCTGTTGTAGCATATGTTGGTCTATTTAAAAATGTAAATTTTAACATCTTTATTAGAAGAACACAGAAATGGATCTTGAATTGTGAAAATGTGCTTTGCTCATATTTGACTTATTGTCATCAAAAGCTTCGTCAAACTTCCTGTTGTTCTGAAAAATTTCACGTTTAAATGAAAAAAACACTTTTTCAATAAATCAATGTTGGGGGTGGAAGAAACCCTGCTAGAGCAGAGTCTAACAGGGAGGCTTTCACATCGTTCAACCACACATAGACTATAACAGGGAGGCTTTCTCTTAGCACCCCCCCCCAACAGGAGAGTCTAACTGTAATCCATGGGGGGGGGAGGCAGAACATCTCTGGGTACCACTGGATTAAATGATCATATAGACCAAACAAATCCAGTTCATTCACTTGCAATATGTGTAGTTTTTTTTTTTTAATGTGAATTTTAAGATATTTATTAAAACAAAACATAAATAGATCCTGAATTATCATTTTTGTTCTGCTCACGTTTGACTTGTCATCATCAAAAGCTCCGTCAAATTTCCTGCTGTTCGGAGGTTCATCCAATGATCAAACACTTTGCAGAATTGGTGACCTTCCAGCCCCGTTTAAGACAAGAATCAGGACAGAGTGATGGATAATTTCATGGATAATTATTCCAGTGTCCAACTTGTTAATTGGTCTGAAAAACTGTGATGAATATGTGTGTGTCTGAGTGGCTGTGTTATTATCCGACAGGAGAGGGGAGAAGAGAGCTGCACTCTGGAAATTACTTGTTCAAGTTCACTATCCGGGTCGCCTCGAGCACCACGGCGATGCAAAGCAACAAAGATTATGATTTGAATGACAAAAACACAAAGCCACCTGTCTGCAGAACAGCACAAATGGAAGCACATTTGCCTATCAGGAGAAACACCACAGAAAGGGAAGGGAAAACAAAGAACAAACAATTTCATTTGCAAAGAAAAAAATAGCAAGGCTTCCAGTGAATCCTGTTTGTGTTTTTTCCTTAAAGCAGCACAGTAACAATCAGACATTTTGATCTATTTAAATTAAAATACAAAAGAACTGTTGAAGTTTATTTACTGTATTTTCTTTGATTATTTCAAAGAAGAAGAGAGAGAACATATGGAGGATGCAAACCCAAACTGTGCTTTGTGAAAGGATGTTATTTGGATTTTATGTGATAAACTAAATCAAAGTATTGAATTATCTGACTAATTGTAATGTGGACTTTCATTATTCTGGAGTGACAGGAAAGCTGGTCTGAGTTGATGTGAAGATGAATTGATCTAAACCTGCAAGATACTGAAAAAACACAGGAATGCTAAAAAAAACAAACTAAAATACACAAACACAAAAAAGGAGTGTAACAGAAAAGTTTATTCCAGATAAGAGGAGAATAAAAACTGGATGCTGATTCTCCATGTTTGGTTCTGGTTCTGGATGTAGAGCAGAACCAGAACCAGAAGACCTGAGAAGTCTGTGAGGTTGATCCAACAGCAGATCTTTAATGTATTGTGCTTAGCCGTTCAATAATTTAAAAACTAACAGAAATATTTTGAAGTCTGTTCTCTGAGCTACAGGGAGCCAGTGGAAATTGCAGTAATCAATGCAACTGATTACTGCAAGATAAAAGAACAGGAATCAGATAATCTGATTTCACATATCAAGCAGGCATCACAACAGCTCATCTATGGAGCATCACCCATTGCTTTTTTTTTCTTTTTAGCAATGAGTTTCTCTAGATCTAGCTGGGACATTAGTCTATAGGCGACTTTGGCTCTGTGGGAAGAGTAGTTGTCTTGTAATCGGAAGTAGGTTCAATTCCAGCTTCCTCATGTCGATGTGCCCTTGGGCAAGGCACTTAACCCCAAATTGCCTACCGATTCTGTGTATCGGTGTATGAATGTGTGAGCGTTTGTGAGAGCGAATGGGTGAATGTGACTAGTGTAAAGCGCTTTGAGTGGTCAAAAACGATCGGAAAAAGCGCTATATAAGTTCAGTCCATTTACCATTAATCCTGGAAATGTTCTTCAGATGATAGAAGGCCGACTTTGTAACTCTCTTTATGTGGCTCTGAATGTTCATGTCAGAGTCCAAGAATGCGACAAAGAATGTATGTAAGCATCTCAACATTTCTGAGTTTTTCTAGCAAATTCTTGATTTTTGGAGCTCATAAATTTCTTTGTTTCTTCTACAGCCTTTCTAAGGATAATTTAGTTGGCGCAGTTTTATGGTCAATGAAAAGTTATTGTCATTGAAAGAAAAAAGTTTTAACTATGCATTGATCGGAAACTTACTACATTGTACATAGACAAAAAAGGAGGAGTAAATTTCCGCCAAAAATCTCAACAATTTTGAGATTAAGCTCAGAAATCTTCTAGAAAAAACAAGGACATTTCTGAGCTCCAAAAGTAAAAAAAAAAAATGCTGGAAAAACATTAGCAAATTTTCAACTTTTGGACATTTTTCGAGTTTCGAAACTCAGAGAATTTTTGGGCTGAAATTTACTCCTCCATTTTGTTTCTCTCAACAATGCTCCTAGCACACCATCGTAGAAACACAACGTTGGAGATGAGGGGTCATGCACCTGTTTTGCCTCACCTGATATTTGCACTTGATGGCAGGAAGGACATCAGTGTTTATTCTGCATTCTGTATTCAGTGAGTGTGTGCATTTGTTTGCCTGAGTGTGGGTTTTATCTTCCCTCGGGTTCGTAGGAGAAAAGAGGGCTTATCTAACCATGTGAGCCTCGTGACAGCTGTTGACATTCAGAACATCATTCAGAAATCCACAGCTGAGCTTCTCCTCATCCAAGACAGACACAGTGAAGGAACAAGGATCGCTTTTATTTTTAAATTTCCTCTGAACGGATTAATTTAAATGTGTGAAGGCAGAGTGGTTTAGTGTTTATTCAGGGCTGATAGTTGCTTTGCCCTGCTGAGATAAGATCTGTCTAGGTTGATGCAGCATGTGTGAATAATGCATTAGAGTTAATGACCCCTCCCTGACCAGGAGATGGACAGAAATATCCCTGACGTCAGCCTGGATCCTCACAGTAGCCAGCGGCTCAGAGAGGGGATATTAACTCTGCAGAGCGTCTCGGGGATCCGCCACACCTCTCCGTCCGCCTGTCTGTCTCTCTGTCAGGGGGAGGCATCTGTGTCACACTCTCCCTTTCTCTTGTCTCTTTGTGGTGACGTGACAGGCATCTGTGAGCGAAGAGGAAGGAACACGCAGACAGATCCAAAGATCATGAACAAAGATGTATTTTAACAGAAAATGTTGTTTGTTTACATTAATATGTGGAATTTTCAAAGTCCCGTAATCTGGCCGAGGGATGCATCGCATTTATCAGGGCAAATCTATATTCTAAATACGCAATTTAACCAATATATCATGATATTTTATTCATTTTTTAAAGCTTTCAAACAGTTCCTGCAGATAATGGCACGAACTTCCCTTGATTTTGCATCTGGATTCCTGAGATTGGACTTCCTCTCCTCCATCCATCCAAACAAAAGACGAGGCATGTGCGGTAAACAGTGAGTCAGCCAACAAAACAGGCTTTTTGGAAGTAGACAGCTACACAAACACAACAAGACGCCCGATTGTTTCCAGCATTCACTTTTGCTCTGACGGAAAGTGGAAACTTTAAATATTTAATCTGCAGATACGGTGAGTGAAGGAAAACAGCGGCAGAAGAAAGATTTCCTAGATGGTAACTCAGGTAGATTGAGTAATAATTTAAAAGGTGGCCAAAATTGTCCTTGCCCCAGTTTTGATTTGATAAAACATATAAAAAGGCACACGATGTGATGTTTTCATTTGGTTTTATTTATTAAATGAGTTAATTTAATAAGCTGTTTTCTGTTTGTTGTTTTGAATAAATGAGAAAAGTTCTCATTTTATTGAGCTTGGTTAAAGTATAAAAAGTAACTTCTCTTTAAAGAGAAGTTACTTTTTCATGTCGATGAAAAACTCTGCCCTCTGATAAATTTTAGAAAAATTTCACCAAAGAGGGCGGAGCCAAGATACACTGAGGGGCGTGGTCACGTGTGGGGATGAGTTGAGGGTGTTTAAAGCGCCATTATGCAACTTTAAAAAATTGTTTTTATATTTGTTAAAATTAGCATATCTGTATAACGTAAGACAGATAATCTGTGAAAAAACAACTCAACTAGAGTCATCCAATCAGAAGAGTCAGCCACGAATGCTATGCTAGTTAGCATATCCAATATTGGTGGATAGACAGTTTTCCTGAAATGGTAAGTTGTGTCTTCACCAATAGCAGGTTGAACAGAGAATACATGGCGATGACTGACAGCACTACGCCCCGCCTCCTTCTTCTGATTGGCTGATTTTGACTGGGAGCGTTGCATTTCTTCAGCCAATGGCAGCTCAGATCTTTTCACAGATTCTGCATCTCATAAAAAACTCTTATGACATGGTGATAAAAAAAAAAAAAAGTTATATATCCCAGCTTCAGGTGTACTATTTTGTCTTCATTTGTGCTCAGAGCTAAAATGTGACACTTTTATCTTTGATTTATGACCTCATACAAAGCCACAATTGATATATAAAACAAATTTAAAAATATCTGCGATGGTCCAAACACAATTCTTATTAAACGTAGAAACTAGAGATTAAAAAACGTTTTGTACGCTATAAAAGTTTATCTTCCTTAACCATGAGGTTCTTACCTTCACAAACTTTATTAAATGATACCATCCTCGTAACTATTCGGTCACATGATCAGTGTTTCCTTTACAGTTTACAGTTTCTTAGCAACAAGAGGTGGATTTAGCAACCCCAGTTTCCAGTACTTCTTAGCCAATAGGAAAATTTAACTGCTTAGGTACTGTTTGACCTAAAGAGGGCAGCACTGAGACGTTTTCAGGCATATAATAAAAAATCTCCCTCTTTTCTAGATGTGGAAGAAAACATGGCAGAGAGGGAGGCTGACCTTTGCACACAAAGACACCGGATCTCATTCAGGTGACCTCAGCTGTGGTTTTTATCCAAATTAGCAGCTCTACCTCCATAATCTTCCATGTAAATTACATGAAAAAGCAATCAGATTCATGTGATCTAAAATGATGAACTACTTGTATTCAAAACAAACACCTGCAGGTTTAAAATAAGCATAAAAACGCTTTAAGAGAGCTGAATTCTCCAAAGAGGAAAAGCAGAAGTAAACATATTTACTCTCGCCCACATTGGGGGGAGAAGAGTTGAATGTAAAATTGAAAAGCATAACTGAGCTGATCTGGATCTGCATTTCTATCAGGAATGAACCAGTCAAAGCAGAATTGAAAAGGAGAAAGACACAGAAGAGGTTCACAGAGAAATGTGTCTTTGTACAGAGTCCCTCGGTCGTGCGTCGGGAAAATGAAGCATTAGAGTCTGGATGCCAGAGAAGAGATGAAAGGACGTCTGACTGCAGTCACCAAGATCTCCTCCTCCTCCGTTTGATCCCATCTTCATGTCGGCTGTCTGACAGCGGCGCAGGGAGCCGAGGCCTCCGTCTGACCACTGGAACCAGAGAGGATGGGCTGGTGTGCATTTATAGTGCAATAATTAAAACTAATTTAAACTAACAAAATAATGAAAAAAGAAATTGAGAAAACATTTTCAATATGTGAAGTGTACGGTTCGAATGATATAGCCTATATGAACGCTAAGTGGACCGGAGACAAAAGCAGAAAGTGAAGTGCTGTGACATTCCCACATAAAATGGGAATGTCTCTTTAAGAAACACAGATTAGGGAAGCTAGGTAGTATAACTAGCCAATAGGAAGTTTAGTTTCCAGTGCGTATCAACCAATCAGAATACAGACTGCCGCTGTAGGTCCCGCCCTTCTTCCCCGTGTCTGCAGCAAGTTTGTGTGTGCGGGAGGGATCCGCCATGAGGAGGAGTCTGTAAAGCTGTGCAGCGTGAGAGTCTGTGTTGGTTAAGACGGAAAAAGTAATAGATACAAACTTGAAACTCTTTTGCAGACAGAATTGCTGTTTATCATCCGACTTCTAAGCTGGAAGTTGTTGAAGTGAGTAAACTTCAGTTTTTCTGCCAAGCACTGTTAGAGCTACCTCGTTAGCCTCGTTAGCTCTTATTAGCTTTTGGTTCCTGGAAGTTCATCTCGTTCTCCGTTCAGCTGAAGTGCCCCACGTGTCCGGACTGAGAGCCACCATATTGTCCCAAACGTGTAGCAGTGAGATCGTTGAGCATATTATGAGCCTTTCATTTTGGTTTTTGCTCTGTTTATCACATTTTTGTTGAATAATAGCCTTTATTTAAACTATTATTCAAATGTAAACTTTTACATTTTTGGGTAAAATTTAATGTTTAGCATTGTGTCTGAAAAAAATGATTTTGCAATTTACAAAAAAGTAAATTGATAATGCAGTGAAATACTGCATTGAGGCAAAAGAGAATTGTTTTATTGCAAATTTGAGCAATTTAATAACAAATTGATGTCTACTGTCAATTTGTAGACAATTGATAGTAGACAATGATTTAAGGATTAAAGCTAGAACAGCTTAATAAAAATCCTATACTTCTGCTGGTCCTGTCTGTTGACAGGTCAGGTGTTTTTTCTATGCTGGATTGTTGCTGAGGTGGATTCCTCCTGTGACTTTGACTGAGCCTTCCCACCTGGACTTAGAAAGAACTGTTCCTTCTTTTCCATTTGGAGTCCTGCGGTGCGGTAGGCCTGTATCACTCACATCTTCACAAACAGTAGGTTATGCGTGAGACACTGACCGACATTTTTTGCTTATTGT
>CAEGAE010069466.1:0-10429 GCA_903067095.1 Girardinus metallicus | reverse complement strand
TATATATATATATATATGTGTGTGTGTGTGTATGTATATTCTATAAGCTGTACCTATGCACAAACACTAACATTGAGCCCCACAGCAACCCAAACTCACATTCATCTCATTCTCTACTCCCCTTTTTGTCTGCCAGGCACGCCGAAGACATGATTGTCACCCCTTTTGCTCAGGTATGTTTGCTTGTATTTGTTTATCATGCTTTTACATACTGCTCATTTTCTACAGTATTGCAAAAGCAGGTGGAAAAACAGAACAGTGAACTTATCCCCCCTCTCAATTCTGCTCCTTCCCTCCCCTCTTCTCCTTCCTTCTTTCCCTCCTACGCTGTCCATCCATCCCCCAGGTGTTGGCCAGCCTACGAACTGTAAGAAGCAACTTCACCATCCTCGCCAATGTCACAACACCCACTAACAAGTCAGTATCATGCTGTCGAACACCCCTTCCCCACACTTGTGCTCATCACGACTGCCTGCTTATTGTGTAGTTGTGCATATGCAAATATCTCCATTTCCTTGCTCCCGTGTGGAAAACATTTTAACCGTCGTGATTAACTGGTTTATGAGTCTTAGACAATGCTCAGGGAAAATTTAATCGGCATCATTTGGCATTTTTCCAGCCAACTGACTGAGGGCTGAGTGCACGAAGCTTTATGCCTCAGATGTATGTCCCTGACTCTTTGCCCAGACGATGGAGACGGTCAATAATGCTAAAATTATTCTCCCTTGTAATGCAGTAGACAGAAGGAGCTCGAGCTGGCAGGCTTTTAGCACCACGTCAATATGATATATAAAGCAATGCAGCACAGAATCATCAGCATCTATAATTACACAGTGCTGCACAGTGATAAGGCCTCTCAAAGAATGCAGTCATAAAAGAATAAAGAGAGACTCAGGCCTTGTTTTTGGATGGATTTATTGTGCTTTAAAAATACACATAAAAGCCATAATGTAAGATATCTATTTGTCATAAATATCTTAAGATTAAGGATATCAAAACAAATATATCTATCTACTATTGTCTGAACAAAGCCTTTTGTTGCCTTATACTGTAATGCTGATAGTAGTGTATTTTTGCGCCACAAGGGGGCAGCTGTGTTTTATTCATCCTCTCATATCATTATGTGTTCGTCCACAGGAGGTCACCAGTGACAAGCCAACCCACTGTTCCCCAAGCTACTCTCTCTGGTATGCTGTCAGCTAATTAAAATGTATAGTCCAAGGAGTTTTGTTTTAATAACACACTAAGGCTCCACACTCCAAAAGATTTAAAAAAAAATCATAGAAACTGTCTGCCATCACTGAAAACACAATGTGTGTTAAACTCAAACTGAGGGATAATGTTTCATATACTTATATTTATTTTTTATCTTTTTGTCTGTGTCAAACTGAATTAATTTCAACTAAAATCCCTATTCTGGGCGTTTTACATTTTAGCTAAAACAAGGGCTGGAGAAATAAAAATAAAAATATTTAAAACATATAGTCCTTTCTTGTAATAAACAAAGGCAAAACATTCATTCCGACTTTTATAAACAGTTAAAATACATGAGTTTAAAAGTCTGACAATACACAGGAAAAGACTGTTTTTCAGTATTTTTGTTGTCATCCATTTGCTTTTCTTCTTTCAAAATGAGTTTTTACAGTGTGTTAGATTGTATTACATTGAAAGTACATTTTAAAACCACGCAAATGGCTGCTAAAATAATTACATATTGTAAAACTTTCACCTTCAAGTGTATACTTGCCATTTTAATTTTTTTTTTTTTGTTTGTTTTTGTATTATTGATTTATTTAAGCTGTATTTTTTCCCCAAAGGAAAATTCCAAAGCAGCTCATCATAAAAATGCACACATAACACCCACACTACATCCATAGTACTATAAAGCCTAAGGAACATAGAGAAGAATTTTTAAAAACTTTTAAAAGGTTAAAATAGAAAACAAAATTTAGCTTAAAATTTTGTCACTATGAATTAATTAGTCGGTTAATCAATCTCTCCATGTAAATGTGTATACATGTTTACAAGTGCACATTGCACACTAAGATGTAATGATGCTAGGTTATGTATACACCTAGTTTAAGATGAGGAATTAAATAGCTTTATTGCTGTCTGGACAAAGGACCTCCTAAAACATGAAGCGTGTCTCAGCGCTCGGAGAAAAGCCGGCTGCTGCGACCTCTCCTCTGACGTTCCAGGAGGCCATGGACAGGGTGTCTATAATTGTTCTAAATTGCCTTCAATTTGTTCATTATCCGTCTCTGTACCTCAGACCTTGCAGACTCTGGCCCTTTTAACCAGCAAGTCCTTCCAATTTTAGAGGAGTTTTGCATAGTTGTGAGTAATTGTTTGACCACCTGTCTTGGCAGAATTGGTTGATTTTATTTAAACTGGTCGGCTGGCACAGACATTTAAACATAGACATCAACAGGGTTGAATTTGGAGCTTTTTCAGAATCTTACTGTTAGTCTACTTTATTTCAAAACCAGTATTGAGGTGTCTTTGGGATCATTTTCTTGTTGGGACATCGAGTGTTGTCCATGTTTCAGTTACCTCACTGTGGAACCAGCTTTTTGGTACAATACACACATTTTCAATATGGCTGGGTGAAGTTAATCTGCTTTATTTATTCCAAAGCTATCACCTCTTTCTGAATATATTTTGGTGTTGTGTTTTTGAGATTGTATTGATTTGAACTTAAGATAAAGAATTTGGAGACATTCCTCCGGCTACATTATTCCTCCCAGTTCACCCAATGCACCAGTTCACCTGATGGTGAAACACCTTTTACTACCTTACTTTGATCTTTTTATGTATACTTATTGTCCTTGTGATCAAATAACTAAATGTGTGTATATGTCCATACATATACTTATGTATGTGCATTTACAAGCAAATACATATTCAGTATTTGTAAAACATGGATATATAAATTTGATTTTATGTGTTTAATTTTGAGCTTGAATAGATTACAGATAGAAAACAAGTTCAAACTCATACATCTAATTCTTGTCTTTGAGTTAATTGAACTTACATGTTGTATTATCTTCCAATCCTGGAAGAAAATAAAAAAAATCATAACAGCTTAGAATTATTATAAAATATCTATCCATGATGAGTGTGTGTAATCGTCTGAGCTGTTCATGGGACAACTCATATATTTCATCATATATCATCAGCGAGGCAGTTGACGTTTGTTTGTTTGCTTAATATGTGTGTGTTTTTTAAAGTCACACATATTAAATCAGAGAACTGCAATTAAGGAAGAGCTTGTCAAATAACACCTTTAATTATGTCATAAGCTTATTGAATTAATAAGTCTTAATTTCCAAATGACCATAAGCATTAAACAAACAAAAATTTTAACTATGAGTTTTGCTATTCTTTCCATGCTTTTCTCCATATGTTGATTTAAATGATTTCTTAGCGTCCGTATGCCTTTCTCTTTCAGAGGAGACTTACCAGCAGATGGCTCGGGAGACTCTGGAGGAGCTGGACTGGTGTCTGGACCAACTGGAGACCATTCAGACCCACCGCTCAGTCAGTGAGATGGCTTCCAACAAGGTATTGACACACAAACATACCCACCAACAACTGTTTAGTAAGATGTAATAACTAGTAACATTTTTATATATGGCCCAAATGGAGTGTTACCCATTTGTGTAAAAGGGGACACACACAAGCACCACCTTAAAAATATCCTATCCAACATACCTGGGATATGTCGGATAAGTAACAACATATATATCAACTTGGCACATAATTACAGAACACTGCTTAGAAAAAATTTTCTCCCGTTAAAAAAAATCATGCAAGAATGAAAAAACATGAAGAGCCAAAAGAACCACAATCCTTTCTGAGTTTATTTTCAGTCCTACAATGACTTATCAATAAATTATAGATTTTATTTATGGTTTGTAATATTACACATTAGTTGTTTAAAAGCAAGACATGCAAATATGTTGCACCAGATACCAGAGGGTTGCTTTTTGAATTTGTACGCTCACATGAATTTGAGAATTTAGAGCAGCTTCTTAAGGATGCATGCAATTGTATTTCCAGGGGCACAGGGACATAGAGGGAGTGAGAGAGGGAAATGATGTGATGGTCTGTGGGTGAGGAGGACATGAGAAGGAGGGGGTAGAGTGGTCCTGATGCTGATGTCTCCGCTGTAACCTTGGTTGCTATCTAATGGCAGCAGGGTCTGCCCTTCCTGTTTACTCATTGGCTTCCCGCTCTGACCACAAGACATGTGGTTTAGGCAGGAACCAATGACAGAGAGGTAATTCTCCTTTAACAGTGCTCTATCTTAAAGAGACAGTGTCAGAAACTGTGTTTTATCCCAGAAATTGTCCTCATCTTCTGTGTCATCGTTAATAAATAAAAGATTTTATTTATCATCTTCAATCCGGCTTGCAATGAAAGAGCCGAAGAAGAAAAAGAATATATGGGCGTAACTTATATGATTTGCCCCTGGATGTACAATGTACAATGCCTCTGGGGACACGGTCTTTGTGAAAAAATTTCAGTGATTCTGCAGAGAGGAGCAGCACAAATCCTCAATGCCATGCCAACATGGAGGTGCACACATGAATGTTGGCTCTCTGTCTCTCACTCTTACTCACACCCTCGCTCACACACATATTTGATAGACGTACATGCTGTCGTGTCGCACATGCGCACTTGGCCTCCAACAAGGAGGCAGCTGCAGAAACACACACACACGCATACATGCATGCACGCGCCTGCAGCCGCTGCCTGATTAGCTTGCGAGTGCTGTCTACAGCAACCAGGGAAATGGCGAAAGAGGCAGAGAGCACTGGAGGACGAATGGCAGCCTAAAGCAGCAGGATTAGACCTCTGGCATTTTGGGGCAGCTGAGGCATGGACTGACTTGGAGCAGAGGACTGGGTTGCGCTGCTGTCAGGAGGCGAGCCGATTGCCTGTGCACAGACAGTGTGCAGTTGAGGTTTGGAGAGAGGCGACTCAGACGGGCTGTTGCACCGGTAGTACTGGGCCGGGCCTTTGGATCTGTACCGTTTGGGAGGGGCAGGCGACGCAAGGAAAGGGAGACTGTTTTTCCAGACCACTGCTTTGGTGGGATTCTTCCACGGAATCGTATGCTTAGAGGCCTGCCTGCTCGCGTCCCTCTCTGTTTCTTCCAGTCTGTCTCTGTCTCATGCACTGTGTTCTTGTTTTCCTCTTGCCATCATCTGCATCCCTCCCCTTCCCGGTGCTCCAGTTGCCATCCAAGTTCCCTTCACCTCCGTTATTCAAGATCACAAACGTCACTCTCCCTGTTTTCCTCATCTCTGCCATCTAACTCTTTTTATTACTGTTTGTTGAGAGAAACAGCTCTTGCGGTGTGGCTTTTTGTTTACATCCTTCTCAAATAAACACATCTCCATCAATTCCTCTCTGTGTCCTTCAGACGGTCTCGCATTCCCCTCTCTTTCACTCCGTCCTTACTCATTCAGCACTCATCTACCTTTTATCCTGCGGTGACTATAGATTTGGGTCAGCCTGTTCAGGAAATGGGATAAGATGTAGTCTCCACTGCAGCCAGATCCAGGGGGGGCTCCTGGTCTGCCCATCAGGGGGATCCTTATCTCTGGAGCACACTGAGGCTGGAGCCTGACTCAGGACTGACTGGGTGCCCTGCTTTGGAGAACTGGATGTAGACAAGGAAAATTTGCACAGGCTGCCCCTACCCTCCACCCCTTTCCCATTCCCCATTTTGGGGCAGACACCACTCTGGAGTGTCCCGGTTTGACTGGCTGTGGCCTTTCCCCACGGACCCTGACAACGCCCTCATGCCACTGGGGCACCTGCAGTGCCCCTGGCCCAATTCACTACCACACCTCATACCTGTGCCATAGGCCAAAACCCCCTGGTTCTCTCAACATGGGTGTGGTAGAGGCCATTGACCCGGCACCTTCTCAGTGCCCCTCACCTGTACCAGGCGGCTACAGGCTGCCCCGTTCCTCCAGCTACAGTCCTCTTCAGGGGAGGTCAGGGGCAGAGCTGGACCTTGGTGCAGCTGATGGAGGTGTGAGGGAGGGAAGTGGGACAACAGCTGAACGCAGGACACCATTGGTGGACCTATTCTGTGAGACCTGCTCAAGGCCGTGGCTCATCGGTTGGTGGGACCAGGTAGGGTAATGCTAAACGAGCCAGAGTGTAAACAAAGTCTGGGAATTTCAGTGTTGGATGGAGGCTGTGGGCACTTTATGCTTTACTGTTATGTACTTAACTAACTTTATTCTATCATGTTTGCTTGACTCAACAGTGCAATTTGCAGTTTTATGTAACAAGAAAGTAAAACAACAAACATGGATTTCTTAACACTTCATTCGTTTGGGGAACTTTTAAAGGCCTGATAGTGACACTGTAAAAACTGTAAACATATATATTTGTATGTTCCTGTACATAATACATACTTGAATCCACAGAGGATGAGATGGAAGATCTTTTTTCATTGTTTCTGCACAACTGGTGTAAAAACATAATCCAGTTTGTCTTTGTACCTCTACACCACGTTTAAGGCTCCGTCTACTAAGAGAAGAAATAAACAATTTAAAAATTAAGCTTGTACGTTATGATATATAATTATTTCAGCTTTATCACAAATTTGCAAATTCTATTTGACACATCTCCTTCTTGCATCCATCTATTTCCCTCCTGGTTGTGTGGGGTTGCTGTCAACACAAATGTGAAAGAGCTTTTTTCTCAAAAACGATCACATTTCTTGTCTGAAGTTTTTTTCAAACAAATGTAACAAATTATTCACTTTGATCATGCCAGATTTTGATCTGGTGTAGTATCCTGTCCTAGTGCTGCTCACGGAATCTCTTTGGCCTTTACTGTGTCAGTGAATTAGCTTAATTCACAGTAATGCAGTTGGTAGCACTGTTGCCTTGCAGCAAGAAGGTTCTGGGTTTGATTCCCGGCCTGGGATCTTTCTGCATGGAGTTTGAATGTTCTCCCTGTGCATGCGTAGGTTCTCTCCGGGTACTCTGGATTCCTCCCACAGTCCAAAAACATGAGTGTTAGGTTAATCGGTCTCTCTAAATTCTTTCTAGGTTTGAGTGTGTGTGTAGGGTTGTTTGTCCTGTCTGTCTCTGTGTTGCCCTGCGACGGTCTGGCAGCCTCTCGCCCGGAACATTAGCTGGAGATAGACACCAGCAGCCCTCCCAACTCCACTAGAGACAAGGGTGTTAGAAAATGGATGGATGGATGGATTCTCTTTTACTATTTTGTGTTTTATTTGAATTACGGTTAACCTGTCTCAGTTCAGAGTCCCATTCTGCACACGTTGTGACTGTAAGAGAGGGTAACCCTTCACATATGCAGGTGTACATGTGTCTGCCCACAGTTATATCTGAACACTATTTGCATGTTTGCCTCATTAGTCAGTGTCAGAGGAAGTGTTATTTGTCCTGGCACTTGGACTGGCACTGTAGAAGTGTCGACTGGCAGTGGTGACTCAGCATTACAGCATTAGGGAAGGAAAGAACGGGGACTAAAAGGGTAGGTGGTGGGTGGGGAGGCTTGGACTGAGCCTTTTGCCTAAGTGTGCCACTGGGCTACAGCTGTCCAGGCAACTGAGGACTGATTCTGCCTCATTGCTGGCAGGGCTTTCTGTTATGCTACCTATTTGCTTGTGATGAGCTGCAGACTGTACAGAACATGTAAGGAAGTGTGAAATATGAAACATGTTTTCAAAATGCCAACAAGGCAAAGATGAACTTGAGACAGAGGAAACATTTAAAGGTTGGAGATCAAGAACAGAGCTTTAGTTTTCTAAGAAGGTAGGTAGGAATGCAAATAAACAGTAGAGAAATCTGGATAGAAGGAGACAAAGAGGTGAGAATGTTGACCTTGGTAAAGGTCAGAGACACCTGCCGACTCCCTCAGATTGTCACCCAAACAGCCACCGCTCTCACATCAAGCTGAAGGACTGACTGTGAGGAGGCAGTTGCTAAGGCAACTGCTCTGGTTGCCATGGAGATGGTTATGTGTGAAAGATCAGTCAGTAGGACGCAGACTGAGGGGTCTGTCCGAATCACATCATGCCCTCTCAAGACTCGTTTGATCCGGAGCCATTACACCTCTCGTTGGGCGAAGTGTTTGTGTCCAGAAATAAAGCATTACATAAAATCGGGAAGAACATTCAGGAAGAGCGTTTGCTTCTTTGTGTGTGCTCACATTTGTGTCTGGGACCTGCAGACTGTGTCTGACACTGCAGATTCACAGAGAACAATATGTATAAAAATGGCACATAACTGCAACACATCACTCATGCTGGTGTGTTGAACAGCCTGTTCTCAACTGAGAGAAAGGAGGGCGGATGATTCATAATGGATTTTCTCGCCTCATAATACATTAGTGTGATAATTTTACTTGTATTGGAGCATTTTTCGGGGCGTATTTCTGCAAATTCAATCAAAAACACAGTGTTAAAATGTGCAGCAATCTTCATCACCAGAAACTTGTGTTTATACTAAATCTATAAACTTATTCTCCCCTCAGTTCAAGAGGATGTTGAACAGGGAGCTGTCCCATTTGTCAGAGATGAGTCGCTCAGGGAACCAAGTGTCAGAATACATCTCCACCACCTTTTTAGGTATAACAAACACAACATCTGCTTGTTATTAAACTTAATAAAGCTCGGGTTGTCAGGTAAAACTTTGTCTTGTGATGTTTTTTCAGATAAGCAAAATGAAGTGGAAATCCCATCTCCGACTCTGAGGGAAAGAGAGAAGCCCATGTGCCACATCAGTGGTGTGAAGAAGCTCACGCACAGTTCCAGCCTTTCCAACTCCACCTTGCCTCGGTTTGGCGTGAAGACAGAGCACGAGGAAGCTTTAGCCAGGGTAAAAAAAGAACTGACAGTCAACACAAGAAATCAGACCTGCTGGAGATAGCACAAAAGCAGACATCAATTTCTAAGCAAACAAATCTCTCACCATGTTTACCAGAATACCATGCTACCCAGCAGTTATGATTTATTCTATTAAACACAGTATTTTTGTTATTTATTAACACAGAATTGATGTCTGTATGATTGTTAAAGTTGTCTGTTGTACCGACAGGAACTGGACGACTTGAACAAGTGGGGCCTTAATATCTTTCGTGTGGCAGAGTTCTCCAATAATCGACCCCTAAGCTGCATCATGTTTGCCATCTTCCAGGTGAGAAGAAAATGACAAACAAACCTAAACAATTAATTAGTCACCAAAATTAATATATATATATATATATATTTATTTTTATGTTAAACTGACCTTCACTTTTGTTTGTTTTGTGACTTTATTTTACTTATACTTACTGTTGGGTTAAGTGCCTAACTCAACTAGTAACTGTAGGCAACATAAATAAATAAACTGCTATATGAGAAATTATTTTTTTTCTGACTTGGGAATCAACACTGTCTTGATAAAGTATTCATGCCACTTGAACATTTCCAGATTTCACATTGTACTTCATTGTCTTTATATGTGATTAACCAGGATAGAACAGAATAGAATAGAATATTCCATATTAAATTTCAATATTAGCAAATGTTAGCACACGTTTGCACCATAACAATACAGTGCAAAGACACAAAATCTTACCAAGTATTTTTTGTCTAGTTTCTAGTGCAACTATTTTAATACACTTAAAATAAGTCTTAACTAACTTTCAAATAACTTGATATTAGTGAAAATGTAATTGCATTATTGACAGACTTTTTCGCCTATAACATGGGAAAACTGTCTTGTTAAGTTAAAAAAAAATCACCTAGTGGTACTAATCACCAAGAGAAGTCAGGCTTGCAGTTTGCCACAAGTCGCATTGGAGACCCAGTAAACATATGGAGGGAGTTTATCTGGACAGATGAGACCAAAACTTAACTGTGTCATCTTTTCCTATTTTAGGATTTATACTGTGAATATGCCCCCTATTGTCTCTCTCTGCTGTAGGAAAGAGATCTGTTAAAAACTTTTCGGATCCCTGTGGATACTTTTGTTACTTACGTGATGACCCTGGAGGACCACTATCACGCCAATGTCGCCTACCACAACAGCCTTCATGCTGCTGATGTCACCCAGTCCACCCATGTACTGCTATCCACACCAGCTCTAGATGTGAGGATCACAGTTAGAACATCAATCCTACCCAACATAAACATACCACTTGACTGAAGTGACTGTGTTTCCTCTTGTTATTTCTCCCTGACAGGCTGTATTCACAGACCTAGAGATATTAGCAGCTTTATTTGCTGCTGCCATTCATGATGTAGACCATCCAGGAGTGTCCAACCAATTCCTCATAAACACAAGTGAGTCAGAAAGAGAGCAATAAATTCCATCCATCCATCCATTTTCTGTTCACCCTTCGTCCCTTAATGGGGTCGGGAGGGTTGCTGGTGCCTATCTCCAGCTAC
>CAEGAE010069463.1:0-39003 GCA_903067095.1 Girardinus metallicus | reverse complement strand
CCTGACAGTCATGTTTTTGGACTGTGGGAGGAAGCCGGAGAACCCGGAGAGAACCCACCATGCACAGGGAGAACATGTAAACTCCTTGCAGAAAGACCCCGGGCCGGGAATCGAACCCAGAACCTTCTTGCTGCAAGGCAACAGCTCTACCAACTGCGCCACTGTGCAGTTGGTAGAGCTGTATCAAACAAAAAAAAAGAAAGAAAGAAAAGTGACTCTTGAGGGCGACTGCAATAAGGTGACACACATTTTTCCCCACAGCTCTTACATGCTCACTGCTGATGCATTCAGTTGCCGTGGAAACCGTGTCCTGGTGGACCACATGGCTCCCTCTTCACTGTTGGCAGCCACATCTTTACCAGTTTGAAATTATTTATTAAAGAAGGATATCAAATATTTAATTTATATTCAATCCTCTCATGAAATGAGTCATTTGTGATTTTAAACTCCTACTCAGACACTTCTGTCTCAAGGAGCCGGTATGAGTCCTATTTTTAGACTTCTTACAAATAATAAGTCGTGAACTTAATGAATCATAAGAGTCGGGACTATAAAGGCTAAAAGAAAACCTCTTGTCCTTCTTGTGTCATCCTCGCAGCCTCTTCCTCCTCCCGCCGCTTTCACGCTGCTGTCGTTTGGCGAGCTCATCGCCTCGGCCTCGCCGCTGACAGAAGAAGACGCTGCCTACTGGGATAGCTTCAGGATGAAGGCCGAGGCTCCGCTGAGACAGAGGGATACTTAGATATCTGGCTGACAACCTGTCTCACGCTGACATTCACCTGCCCAACACACACACACGCACACACACCAACCTTTCAGAAGTGCCAAAGAGGAAACACAAGTTCACTGACATTGAAGCTGCTTTCTTATTCCACACAAGTCCAGTCAAGTGCTGTCAAGTTTCTTTGCAGACCTAAAAATCTGAAGTTTGCCTCCAAGGAATCGGCACCATCTATCTTTGGAACGCTGCCGAAGAAGGAACGTCTTTCAACTCGCAGAAGCTGTTCAACTTTTCATGCTGTTCGGATTTGCGCTGTGTTTTTCTTCCAGTATTTTTGTCAGCATGGTGAGGATCTTTCTTGAAGAGTTTTATTGATATTTGAAAGATAAGTTGAAGATAAATGCATGAACTTTGACCAAGGTAAATTATGGCATAGAAGCGTAGATATTTACGTTTCTGACATCTGAACTCACAGATGAAATATATATACGGATATACGGATTTATTTTCCAAAGTGGTCTATGTATTATTTTTTATTAATTTCTTTCCCATGGCTCTCATGATACAGTATGTTCATTTGTCAAAATCTGGCCTATAATGTTGCATTCAATGATAAAATAACTATGTTAATAATGAGTGATACATTTCCCTCACTAAGACTCTGGATAATATTGATGTAACATTTCAGTAGGAATACAAAAACACGTTCACCTTACTTTTGTGAATTTATTGATTACAGAGTCCTTTATTGGCGTTCTCTAGGCTTTCTCAGGCAGTTCCTCGCAAAATCTGGAGAGAAGTGGAGTGGATGTGTTTTTCAGGTTTGTTCCTAACTGCAAAGGCGAACATTTACTGCAAATCAAAACATAAACAAGAGCCGAGAGCTTCTGGGTTTCACAACTAATGAGAAAAAAATGCAATTCTCTGTCTTGCTGGAGGAATTGCTGCAGCACCTGGTCATGTAATTCTAAAGCGAACAAGGCATTCCTTGAAAAATGTAAACTTTTCCTCAAACCTTCTTGTGTACTAAAACCTTCTGATTTCAAATCTGTGTTCGGTCCAGTAACTTCCCTACAAAACTGTCAGACTTTAATATAGTGGCATGAAAGGCGACTTTGTTTCTCCAAGATGGGACAAGAACTTAAAAGACGAAAACAGCAACAGCAGTCCTTGTCTGCAGCTGCGGTCAGTTTGTCTCTTTTTGTCTAAAAAAACTTGCTTTCTCTGCAGCTGAGAGGATGAGCAGAGGCAGGAGGGTCAGACGGGAGTCAAAGAGGCTCCTTTTTCTCGTGTCAGGTTTAGTGCAATACCACAGAAATATACTCTTCTTCTTCTTCTTCCCCAGGTGTGGGCTGGAGGCAGGAACTCTTTCAGCATCAGTGTAGCCTGAGGCTCGCTCCGCTGGTGAAGGTGATTGATGTTTTTCTCTAATGGAAGAATATTTGGTGCCACAAACGCTTACAGAGATCATATTGTTGAAATGAATTCAAAATTGCGTACGCGCATTTGCAACACGATCAAAGTTGCAGAAAAATATTGTTTATGACAGACAGAAATGCTTCTAACAGAGGCGTGTTTTACTTTTTGGTCCCACAAGCCACACTTTGTGTAATTTGTTTAATTAGTGAGAACAACGCATTCACGCAAATCCTCTTTTTCAAGTATGCAATAATATTTGTCTCGACACAGAAGTGTTCTTAAAATAAACCGCAGCCTAATGATGACTCCACTTAGAGCCTTGTTTTTCTATATACAAATAAGTTTCCTTTAATTAGTTTTAGTGCAAAGTGACGTATGTTTATATGCAAATGTATTTGTAATTTATTTCACAACCCAAATACTCCAATGGATCAAAAGGTTCTGGCAGAATTTTTGAAATGCTTATAGGGACATCACTGAATGAAAGAAGACTGAATTACTTGTGAAAGAAGATGAGCTTTAAACAGAAAGCTATTGGTGTAAAAATGCAGGGAAAATGTCCTCCCCTTTTCCTCTTTTGCAACAAGATAAGTGATTTATCAGGAAACCGGGATAAAACATTTAGAGGATATTTAATAAAATAAATGCACAATAGCATTCCACTTTCACATCTTAATCTAAAAAATGTCTCCGGTACATTTGCAAAATTAATTCTTGTCTCATTTCGTTCAGTCACAGAAGTTCAAAAAAGACTGGACTGATAAAAGTGAGGGCGAACTGAAGGAAACCAATAAGGCTAAAATAATGCTAGTTCATCATGTTCCTTCAGCTGTTCCCAGGCACCGCAGCAATCACTAGTTGATTGGTAGCCGAGCTTTGGAGGGACTCATTGACACATAACCATGGAACTAGTCAGTGATGCTGCTCAGATAATGGTCATGGCGAAATAAAATCAATGAAACCTTTCTGCACAAACTCAGGACTCGCGTCAGAGTCACGTCAGCGCTGATGGTCGATTGAAACCTCCTGGTGTTGGTTGGCTGCCCTGCAGGGACCATGCTGGCGTATCTGACCGACCTCCGGGAGTCAACGGAAAAATAAAAACAATAGACGAAACACGGCAGAGAGGTTAGGCGGGCACTTTAATTGAGATATGAAGTCTGGACAAGCATAATCACTCGATTAACGGGCCTGTAAATGAGCTTGTGTCAAATTTTCTGAAAACAAAGTGCAGGATTCTGCAATTGTTCGTGACAGGATTTTAAATGTTTGGTTTTGCAAGACAAAGGTTTGTTTGGGTTGTTAAAAGGGGAAAGAAAAACACTCCTCTTACTCTTTTTAAAGAAGTGGTAATTGTGAGATGATGGAGCTGTAACTTATTGAGCTCCAGACTAAAGCAATGTGCATTAGTATCTGTAGACTGGATTTTGACTGCAGAGCTGCAGAGAAAAAGATGAATTTTTCTAAGGGCTCAGCACTTCAGGGAGGTTGACATGATTTAACTTTGATTGCAGAAATACCACATAATGTGGGATCTGGTTTGGATCTGGCCACATGACCACTACGCTTTGATTGCTCCCTTGTTGGTTCATTGATTTGTCTTGTGTTTTTTTTTTTTTTTTGTGAGGGCTGGGAAAAAAAGCCTCACACACTCCCTGCCTTCTCATTTGCTGCATGCATTCACATTGTAAATATATTTGGAAATGTGATGTTGATTTTCTGCAGTTGCTGCTCCTGATTTTGATGGAAATACATTTCCATCTGGAAACGTTGCAGGATTTATTTATTTTTTCCATTTCCCAGTTCCAGACTCAACAAGCAACATGTTGAACATCTTTGCTCCACCATAGCTTCTGCACATACACATAAACATCCATCATTTGTTGTATTCATGCATTGTAAGCATTGATACTCACAGTTGCATAAAAATACAAATACTTCAGCCACACACATGCCTGGACATACATAAAAAAAACAACTAAAAACACGTAGAGCGATTTGTTTTGACAGAGTGAGTGCGCTGTGGGAGTAAACCGTCATGCTTAACCCCAAAAATAAACCTCACTCCAGGGTAGGAGACAAAGGGCACAGCATCTCACTCTGGGGCAGACTCACCAACACCCTAAAAAGACCAGAGAATGTAAAACATCCGTGTGTAAATGTAAATTTACATACTTTAACATTTGGCCAGAAAACTGGTTCAAATACAACCAATAATGTAATAAAAATGCACACTAAAGCGTTATTTCTTAATTCACTTTAAAAAAAAAACAGGATCAGACAGCATCACCATGATGGGCAGCAAATAATTCATAACTGATTTAGGAAATCCCTTTCCCTGGATGTGACCATTTAGTCCTATGGCACAAGTCAGATGTTAATAAACGTATTGTCTGAGTGAACGTTATATTAATTTTGGGCTTTAAATTATGCCTTATAACCATTCTTTGTGAGTTAGGGGTGGGAGTGAATACAAATACAAGCAAATACAAAAGAATTTGATGCACAGGTTTGAATTTGTTTGGAGTTTTCTATTATCCACACCAAGTTGAAATTGTTATACAAACACTCAATGAAATAAAGCAAATTACATGAAAAACCATTTATAGCCTTTGCCAAGAGCAAGGGAGTTAATCTATTGTCAAGACCATTGTCTGAAGAAGTTAAACCTGATAAATAATCCTAAAGACTACAGCTGGTAACTTCAGATACTAATTAAGTTAGTTATACAGTGACTCATCTTGAAGTGATTAATCATGCTTAGTGTATCTCTACTAATGTGTATAATGACTAAGGTAAATTTCAGATATTGGGTTTGCATTTTTCAGAAAGCCAGACAAAGTTGCGACTAATATTAATATTTTAAATTACTGCTAAGAATGGATGAATCTGTTTTATATTTGAGCATAATCCCAAGTAGACAAATCCTAGTAAATAAGTATGGCTCAGGATGAGGTACAATTTCAGAACCTTATTACTTCATTGAGTTTTTTCGAGACAGCTTTGCTGTAATTTTATAAACTCCAAAATTATATCACATGTAGGTACTGTTTGCAACATACTGAGATTTGTCTTGTTTTTATTACTTAAAATATTGTCCCAGGTTGTTTGTAAAATTGTTCAGTCTTTCATTTTATTTTTAGTAAGCATTTAATTTTTTTGTGCAGGTTATGTTCATTGCCTTCCTCCTGCATTATGTTTGGGAGCAAGTTGTTTAGTGAACAGTGGCGGTAAAAGGAAACTGAAAGCTTCGTGTTGAACCTGGAGCTGCACAGTGGAGCAGTAAAGCGAGTTTCCCACGATAACCCCCAAAATGCGTGGTTATTCGTCTTGTGTCTGTGTGTTGGCGCGGTGATGGACAGAGAACCTTTCCACAGTGTAACTCTTCTGCTGGGTCCAGTGACCCTGAGCAGGATTAAGCGACCACCAAAAGTGGATGATTGGATGTTTTCATAAGATTTGAGTTATAGAAACCACACTTATTAATCACGTCACTGTAAAATCAAGCCTGGATTCAGCTATTTAATTGTCATCCATTTAAATGTTTCCAATATAAGGTACCATAAAAGGCACGGGTGTTTGAGAAGTGAGTGTTCAGAAAGGTACTTTAGTAATGATATTGGCAATTTACCACTAGGGGACCCCTGCTTGCTCTTCTTCAATTTTGGGAGGCAGATGGCCTTGAGAACATAACATGCACGACTGACTTTATTTAGCTGTTATTTAAAGCCAACTGTTTCTCAACACACACATCTTTTTCCTTCACGTTCTGACCGCCAAAGGTTAAAAAAATGACCAAAACATAAATCAGTTCCCATCCCTTTCTTTGACAGCATGTGGATAAATGCACGTACGCTCGCTCTCACACCCAGACACTGTGAGTTGTTGATTCAGCTGAGGATGAGAGGGTGAATAAAACAAGTTCACAGAGGGCAGATGTCAATCAAGAGGGAGGAATGTTTACTGTTCAACTGTATTTAAACTCTAAGTATGTTTGGAGGTCACACATCCAATTATTGGAAAACGTGGATTAGTTAGAGGAGTTTACAGCATATACCCTCTGATTTTTGAAAAAACAGATATAAAGAACTGGAAATGCTCCTACATAACACTTTCGCTTTACTTCCTTAGAATCTACATTTATTTTACCATACTGAGGCACCAATATGTCTCATAAGTATTAGGCTGATATTTTTGTCCACTTTGAAATGTCTGAGCTCATCAAAAACAGAGAACCTGAGTGAATCCATAAAGCAGTTTTAAAATGATGATTTAATTTACTAAGTGAAGAATCTATCCAAGCCAATCTGGTTTGGTCCACTTTTTCACAGGTCACATTCAAACTAAGTTTTTAAAAAGCTGAGTTCACTTTCAGTTGCTAAGCCCAGTTCTAATTTCTGCCAGTTCTGCAGATTCATGAAATTACATCGGTAATCGGTGTGGAAACATGAGGTAGGCTTAAAGATTTTAAAAAGTGACACACCAAGCCCTCACCTAAACAAATTCATTAACATCTATCAGTTTGAAAGAGTTTACAAAGTCATTTCTAAGAGTCTTGGACTTCAGTGAACAAAGGAGAGAATAATCATCCACAAATGAACAAGGAGGGTGTCGTGGTGATCTTGTCCAGGACTGGCTGGCAAACCAAAGTTAAATGGCTCTGCACAGTTTACCAAATACATTTTTGAAGTCAGGTCTTTCGAAACACACACAAAGCGGTCATGTGCAGCAGATTCAAGTGTGCGACGTGTAATATTTATTACAACTATAGAACATATGACTTCAAATTGGGATCATGGAGTCTCAGAGAATAGATATGCATGGGAAAAGACATCGACAATCTTATTCACCTGCAACATCATGATGAGCCAGCTGCAAATGAAGCGATAAATCCTAGGCAATATTCAAAGTATATAAGTACACAGTAAGTTGTATACCCTAGTTGTCATTAGCCAGCTGTTGGCTGTAATAACGGACTTCTTTCATAATCCATGTGAAATAATTAGATTAGATAAATCAGATTGGTCTAAATGAGAACCTAATGATGTCATGGTAATGAGGTTACAAGATGTTCCAGGAAGTAGTGCAGAGAGCATGTCCTTAAATCATCAGCAGAGGACACACACACACCAGTCACACACACGGTATTCACCAGTTTGTTTCATCAGCTGTGTGTCTGCCTGGATAGTTTCTTTGAACATCCCTATACAGACTTCAAAGGGATAAATCACATGCACATGCACACACACATGCACTCCCCTACACACAATTAGATGCAGTCAGTCTTTGGAGTGTTAAAAGAGGACACAGTCTTTTATGTGCTTCATCAGTTGTATCAAAGCACCCATTTGTAGACATCAAGTATCCGAAGTGAGCTGTGGATATTTTTGTGGCATTCGTATAAGATGATTTGTTTAACATATAAGAACATCTGCACAAGTACTTTTTTTGCAACTTGGTAGATGAAAAGTGTTTGAGAGAGTTGCAAATGTAGACTGCTTTGCAAAAGTATTCCTCCCTCCTGAGGTTTTGCACGTATTGTCATCTTACAAACACAAGCTTCAATGTATTTTACGATTGTATGTAACTGACCAACTCAAAGTGGCACATCATTGTAAGATAGAAGTAAAAACTATAAAGAGTATTCAAAAATATTTACAAATAAAAATCTTAAAAGTGTGGCAGGCATTTGTGTTTAGCCATATTGGGGATAATTGAACCTCTAACTGTAGTACATTTATTTAATAGGTAGAAAAAAATCTACAATAAGAAATAGTTGGGGTTTTTATAACAAACAGTGACATTATGTGCCTTTAAATGATTCTTACTACATAATTCAAGTGAAACATTTTATTTAACTATATTTTATGTTTTAAGGTTAATATGAGTACTCAGAAATTTATAATTAGCAATCTATGACTACTTTGAGGATAAAATATATCACTCCACGGGCAATATTGTAATGTTTGCCGCAATGTCTCTGCTCGTTCTTTGTTAGAGTGTAGTCCCTTTTATTAAACTATAACATATCCTAATAACACATAACCTGTCAGTTAACTCACAGGTTAAATAAACTTCACATTATCTCTTGATTGCACATGCATGGCTATGGCAGCATGAACTGAGACATAATGGGCAGTCATGTTTCAATGGTGGTCACAAGAACTCCCAGATAGACACATACATACATATAGAACCGTCCAGATGGACACAAAGGGCATGGCGTTCACATGGCCTTGAGAGGCTGCCTCTGTGATCTTTTAATTTGCATGGATCAACACTAATCCCTGATCCTGCTCATCTGTTTTCCACTCCACTGACCCTGGTGGAAAATGTTTCAGCCAGGAAGGTATAGAGTGTGGTTTTTCTTCATGTTTTTTTTTTTTTTTTAATAATCTGGGAATTTTTCTTTATACCAGTGAGTTTCCTAGCAAACAGTTAGTGCCTTCCTGCTTTTCCATATTGATGAAATCCCCCAAAAGTTTCAGATGAAAATGTTTTGATTATTTTATCATTTAACTTTTCACTTTTAATCGTCACTAAAACTATCACTTGGAGATGCCACCAAAAAATTTGAAATAACAATAGTGATTAAAAAAAACAAAAACTATGGCACAAATAAAGGAAGTTAAAAGGACAGGGTGAGTGATGGTTGAAGAGGAGTAGAGGAAGAGGCCTACTTGGGAGAACCACAGAAATGAAATACACACTAAGACACAGATTTATGTTTGGTGGACTGGTTTGGTGCAGACATACCCCAAAATGTCCAAGAGGGGTGAAGGGCAGGATATTTTGTAAAATTTAATTTTATAAGTTTTGCATATTATTCCCTCATAAAAAACATACTTGGAGTGTTGCTTTGATTCTTGCATGTTGGAGAAATTCTTGAATCACTGAAGAACAAGAAGACTGAAGACAAAGCTCAATAATTGTATCATATATCTTCCTTCCACATTTATCATCTATGGATAAATATCAATCAGAAGAAATTTACAGGACTCTCAGTTCTCTTAAGCAATTAAGGGAAGCTGAGTATCTTTTTATTGGATTAGCTCTTTGCTAATGAACTGCACATAGACTTTTCTCCTCATTTGAGTAACAACAGATTTGCAGAAGCCCATTCTGTTCAAAAGCTTCACCAAGAACAACTATAGCTTCAATGTGTGACAAAGACAAGCACTTGTTCAAGTATTTTTCATTTGGGAGCTTTACTTCTTCTGTTATTAAGCATCCAAATATTCTCCATGACTGAAATAATCCTTGTTTGATAAATTGGTGTTTCCATTAGTAATGCATTAAAAGATCCTAGCTTCAGAAGAACTAGAATCAATTGGCCACTGATTAAACTCAAACAATTTCCATTAGATCAGTTCTGATCAGTGTTTGGGAAATGAGACCAAAGAAAAAAGTAAAATTTTGTTAACTTCACAAAAAACTGAAAAATTAAAACTTTTTGTAACCCCAATAATAGTAGCATGTTTATTTACCACATGTGAGTGTTCAGTATCATTAGATTGAGATTTAAAAATTTCAGGATTTTCATTTAATGCTTTTTTTTTGGATGGTTTTCATATTTTTAGCACAATTCTGTGTTCGTAATTTTTGTTACCCAACTACAGAAAATGACCGTGTGTAGACTTAACAACTAATAAGGAAGCAGGTCTAAGCCTCAAAAGGTAAAGATGCACAGTGTGGGAGAGAGAGTCCCTCCCTGAAAAGCAAAGGCTGAACACCAGAGGCTGGCCTGAAGGATGCACTGGGAGAAATCTAACAAGCACTATGAGTAACAACAGGAGCAGCACCCCCCGGTAAAAGACTGGGCCTTTTACAGGGGGAAGCAGTGAACCTCAGAGAGCAGAGTCGAGGACTCGAGTAGAGCAGAAGTGCCAGGCAAAATGAAAGCGTGTAGATTCACACAAAAAAACCCCCCATAAAAAACAAAAAATAAGAGCAAGATACTATACATCTTGAACATTATTACAAAACAGGAGAATATTACTTCAGAGTTATTAAAAGGAGGTCTCATACAGCAGCATATCCTCACGAGTTAACAAAAGAGTTCATCTCCTATGAACCCACTGCTGAAATGCTAACACCACTGGCATCCCATAAATCAGGAGAGCTTCAGCTGGCTAATAAGCTGAGCCCAGTATGTAAATTAAAGGAAAGTCCCATCTGACACTCCTGTAGCTTGTGTTTGTCTGATTTCCATCAGCAGGTCTGCCTGTTTGATGTTAATCCCAAGTGTTGTCCAGTGACAATGATACATGTGAAATATGCAAAAACATGCGACTGTTAGTGTAATGGCTTGTTTGTCTGGATACACAGACGGCGTGAGAGGGTAAAGAGGCAACAGGAGGACGAAAGGAGGATGTGCTGGGGGGGTTAAGTAATACAAAGAGGGGTTAAATTAAAGACTGAACTGCATTAGAAAAAAACACTTCAGTGTGAGGACTAAATCGGTATACAAAAAAAGTATTAAAACATTGATCTGATTAGATTGCAATAGAGCCAAAGACAACCACGGTTTGGAAATATTCTTAGACATATTTTTGTTATCCTTAAACATATTTTAGTAAACCTGCAGTCTGACAGAGAAGTGCTCTGTTAGGAACTTATGGAACAATCAGATTTCTGATGCATGATGGTACTTGACTATTATGGGCTTCATGTATGAGAAGGAGAATCTTGACCCCATATCTCTCGATGTAGTCTTTCAAGAAATATTAAGACTTTTCTCAGAACTTTTTCGACTTTAAGCCTTTATATGCAAATTCAATATGTTCAATAACTGCTGAGTGTCTCAAAAATGTGGTGACAAATGCATTCAAAATACGAGTCCAAGGCTTTTTTGTAATTGTAAAGATACTCGATGTTTTCTTTTTTTTTTTATTTACAGTATGTAAGACAGAAGATGTGCCCTAAACGTCAGTCAGAAACCAACAGCTGTCATCAAGCACCCTAAAACACAGCAGACACCTGATCCCAACAGCAGGGTCGAACACAGTTTATGTCCAGATGTGCCTTGAAACAGACCAAAAAAAACTAAACAAAACACAGAATATGATGATTTGTGATTAAGTGTACTGTTTCCAGAAAAGGAAAACTTATCCGAGGGAGCAGGGCTGGATATTTTTTTTCCTCTCTGTGCGAATGTGAACATTTCAGACATTTCAGAAAAGTGTGAGTCATGTTTCTTTCTGCTGTAAGAACCAGGCAACCATTGATCAAACTGATATTGGTTTCTAATCAGCTCAGACTTGTTGCAAAGTGAGTTAATCATGGCAACTAGATGTATTTTATAACATTCAGACATAAACAAAAAATAAAAAGCTAACTTACTTTAAATGAAAATGATACATGTCAAGTAGAAGAAAAACATTTTATCAGTACATCAGTAAAGAAACCAGCTTGAAATATAACATGGAGTGAAAATGGAAATACAGAGAATATTTTATTCATCATAATCATAGGAAAAGACATCACCTGAGGGTGCAGAATGCTTATGTGTGATTTGGGACAGTCAGTTTAATAGCAGATGTCTCAAACACTGACATAAATGATCTACCCAAGCAAGTAAAACAACTGAAACAGGTTTCTGGATTTTTATTTTATTTTTTTCTTGTGAACTAATTTTGATAAGGTTCAAACAGAATTGTAAGTTATTTGACTTTATAAAATGATGGTGTAAAATAAAATCTTTATTGATTTGGCTTTTTGGACACTGAGGCCCTCCTACACTTGACTGTAATGGTTTGTGTGAATATTTACTGCAGTGTAATAATCCATGACTCTGCAGAGAAACAGCACCTGCAAAACCTCTTTGTCAGAACAGCTACAGTCACAAGATTTCCTAAATGTCTGATATTATACAAGGAACTGGAGAACTGGACACAAGTTGTGTAGGTGTGACGCTGACGTAATCCGCTTTATTTAGCCCAGAAACAGAGTTTAAGCTCTGAAGCTCAGTGAAAACAACACCTTTAGTACATACAGGCTACAAGAGTTGTATTTGTTATATAATACTGCATGTATGCAATACTAACCTGTAATATCAACTCATAGTATGTTAACATATGCACATAGGACTGCTTATAAGATTTCACCCTTATTTATCTGAAAACTGATTTGTCTCCCTGCATACATATTATTATTGCTTCATGTGGGTGCTGCAGGTGCTGCTTCTCTGTTATTATCTTGAACATGTATTGTTCAAGAGCAGCTTTATGTTTTGCCACTATCAAACAGAAGCATGTTAATAAGATTTTACTTTCTTTCAGTTTGACTAATGTCTTCACACAAAACAATCTACCAGCTCTGATGTTGAGCAGCAACTTGTCTAAGAGAAATTAATGCACACCGGACACAAATACTTGCTGCTTAAGATTAGATTTTCTCACTGAACAGTGGAACTATAGTTTTGAGCTAATGTTCTTCTTGCAAATACTGGCATAGCTAATGTCTAGATATTTTTTATTTTTTTTTTTACCTGTGCTCACTTTTTCCTCCAATATGTCAGTTTCTTAAGAGTAATTTCATAATACCACGCAATTTAAAAATAGATATGTGAAGATTTTTTACAGTAAGTTTGGATAACACAATTGGTATGAAAAACATTTTTAAATACTGTAGCATTTCTTTATAAGCAAGATGTATTTTCTGCTTCATATAGTTCAAAGACTGCTCATGTAGACAAATATGAACTTAAATTATTGGTTCTTTATTATTTGGCACATACAGGAATGATAGATGATATGTCTTAGAGTTACTGTGGATAGAAAGATCTGTCAAAAATATAACATATATATTTTTTTGATATTTTAAAAATACTAAAATTATTTCTATTTACTAAATTACTAGAATTATAGGAGGAAGAGAGAGAGAAAGAGAGAGATTCTTCAATTTCAAGTTAACATATCTTTCCATAGTAAAAGGTCAAAAGGTTTTGGGTCTTTCATAAGCTTCTCTGATTCATTTGTCCCATTTTTCCTGACAGAACTGGTGTAACTGAGACAGATTTGTAGGACAAGTTGCTTGGACACTAATGCACCACGAATGTTTTATGGCACTGAGATCAGGAGTTTGTGATGTTCCTCAACCCACTTAGTAATTAATTTGGCTGTGTGAGTAGAGTCATTGTCTATTCGGAAGATCCATTGCTCCGAAGCAAACGGGTCGTTGAATATGAAATCAATGACTTATCTAAAGTCATTGATTTCATATTTACACATCATGATGTCATCTATTTTGTGAAACAACATGATGCTGCCATCCCCATACTTCACAGAGCGGACTATGTTTTTTAGGCTTGTGAGTTTAGACACCCTTATGGTGTTTGTAGTTGGATATAATTGTTTGGGCAGATAAACATGGCACCTCTAGAAATCTGAAAAGTCCACTCGAGAAGGAACCTGGCCAGGATCCGTTATTCTCTTGCCCATACCTCGGCTAATTTCTTTCAATTTTTCGCATCATGTTGCACAAGGTAGCAGTGTTTTTGAGTTGCAGCCATAAAAGTTTATGAAGTTATCTGTCAGAAATCCATGCCATTATCACCAATGATGTCCAAGTTGTTTAATTTGGAAACACTGTAGTTTATGCTAACTTTCATAAAAAGTCTAATTTACTTCTCTCTCCCACTATCCTTGTATTTATTAAATAGTAGTAATTTTAGTAACAGTAACTGATGCAATACAGGAAAAGTTTAGTCTGATTTTATGCCAGACAGTGAAGAAAAAAATAGTGTTTATTTTTACACAGTCTATGGAAATATATGTTTTCAGCTCTAAATGTAATCCATGGAAAAGTCTTTAGTTTTAAAGCTAACAATTCCCCATTTCACCATGTTTTACAAAGAATGGCTGCATGATCACATTTACTCAACAATGTCCCTTCAAAGTCCAAATCCTCCTTACGCAAAGCTGTGTTAATGTGTTGATCCCTGGATAACATCTGTATTTTCAAACTCATCTGATGAAAAAGAATTAGAATACAATAAGCCGCCCGCTGCGGATAAACCACTGATGAGATGCTATGACTCTGACCCAAAACTGAAAAGTAAATCTCACACTAGAAAACATGAACAAGTCTATATTTTTTAAATCTACTTTCACTTGCTCTATTCTCTGTTTAGTTTTATTAATAGTATGCTATTTTTTTACCATCTTTTTAATAAATCTGTATTTATCTATTTATCTATTTATTTATTTATTTATTTATTAAGTTATGTATGTATCACTGACAATGACATAATTCACTGCTCAGGTATGTTAAAAGCAGACAGTTTTGTTATTCATTATTTCTTCTCTTCCAATAAAAAATATTGCATTTTTAAGCTGGTGTCACTTTCCTTTACATTACTTGTGAAAAAGGAACATATTAACATTGGTATTTTTTTGCATCCAACATACAGTAAGTGATTTTTCATATGGCATGTGTTTCAGACTCCTACAACTGGCCAACGATCTTTCAGAATGACACACAGAAACCACACTGTTACTTAGAAATCATGTCTAACCTGTGCTGGTGGCATCTTTGAAACAAACTGGCACATTTAGTTTGTTATTTTAAGTCCTGCTACATAATTTTACAAGTTTATTTTTCTTTCAAAGCATGTATGAAGGATTATGGTTATAGAAATGACTTTCAGAGAAAAAAAATCAAAGTTTATTTTAAACTACAAAGTAAGTAAGCACACAGGTATGCCTTATTTAAACCTATGTGACCACTGTCATTTCTGAACTTGTTATGAGTAAGTAGTGTATTAAAAACAGATGTGATGGGAATGCTTGAGTAAGTCATATTACAATAAAAAATTCTTCCTCTTCAACCAACTTTTCAATTTGTAGCAGCTGGGCTGAATTCCACAGGTCGTGAAAAATAGCAATTAAATAAATGCTAATTTAGAATGCAAAACAAATCTGTATAGTCTCCAGTAAAATACTCCAAAGCCAAACTATCCAAAACCAATATTTGCACTTTCTGATGGCCAATTTTTAATAATTATGTTTTGATCTGTGCAGCACAGCCCAGATTATTCACTCAGCAAGTTGAACTCAGTTTGCCAGCAAACAAGTCGACTTGAATTTTATTTACAGTTATTCCCAAAATGTATTCATAGCTCTGCAGATTTTTTTTTTTCCTGACTCACAGGAAGTAATGTTAACACTTTGGTGTGGTCCTGCTATTGTCCAGGGTTGAATCTGATTAAGAAAAAAAATCATTGTAGAGAGCTAATGACTAGAACGATGGCAAGGTGACCTTTCAACTTGAAAGACTTGGAGGTCATGAAAATTAAAAGTCTAAATCTGTGAGGGACATGAATCATTTTGGGCTTCTGTATCTTGGTTAAATTTTCACAGGGCAAAACAAATGCAGGAATTTTTCATTAGTTTCTATAAACACTGCAGTTAGAAAAAAGGTACATCTGTAAATTGGCTGCATGTTCAGTAAAACCTTTGATTCAACGTTCTTTCATATCTGGAGTGAGGAACTGTGAACTGTGTCTGATTCCTCCTGTCAGCTCTACAAACTAAAACACACAACAATCTGTTATTCCTGCAGGCATGAAAAGGGACATACCTGCACACAAATACCTGTCTGCATTGATGTCACCTAAGCAAGATGCAGACCGATCTGGGCAGGTCCCTCCTAAAAGCAAAGCTTTTCGGACAATGCTACATGTAGGTAAAAATGCTGATTAGTTGAATGTAAGTAAGCACAAGCTGGTAAATGCTGACAACAACTGATCTCATTATAAAGAGGCTAAAGCATGAAATACACTAAAACAAAGAATCACAGGTAAAAAAAAAAAAAAAATCAAAGAGTAGCTGCTGTGAGACATCTACATTTCTGTGTTATTAGCATTCTGTTTATCTCCATTATTACAATATTATCTGCTCTAGTTTGCTGAGGATCCAAAACAATCAAGGCTATAAGTTTGGATTAGTATGACTAGTTCGCATTCGTCTTCCAACGTTTACCTTTTCAAAGCAAATCCTCTTGTTTCCTTGACAAATCCCAGCCAGCTGGCCGCATGTCAACAGTTTGGAGGAGCAGCTCTTACGTTCAGTAAAGCAAAACATGACTTACAGACAGATGAACATGAAGGAAACGGAGAGTTGTATCGTTTTCCATTACAGGTCTTTGTCGCACATGAGGGCATGATGGACAGCAAGTCATACAAAATTCATTCTTCAGCACCCACCTTATGAATGAAAAGGGGTTTTGTTTCTTTTGCAAATGGCGAATGAGGGCAACAGTGGTCATGAGTGTGATCGCTGTGAGTTTTAACTCAGTTCTGTTTAATGCGGACAAGGGTCTGGGTGTTGTCTGAATGTGAACCGCTGCAAAGAGCCAGACACCAGGTCTGCAACCAGCTAGAACAGAGTTTTTGTCCAAAGGTTTTTCCACAATTTGATTATATCAGTCCACCTCTTGGAGGATAGATAAAGGACTAGTGCAGCTGCTGTCCCTTAAGTCATTTGAAGAATATCTCCACTGCTCAGGGCAGAGATAGGGATAGTTGTTCTCCTTCATCTATGATGAAAACATATTTCACCAACCAGGTGTAAATTCCACTTTTTACATAGTGCATTTGCATAACCACAGATCTGCGTGACTGGTTTCCTGTAAGTTTCTGGGATTCATATCCAGTCACTTACATTTTAAACATCTGTGTATGATTCTACAAACTGGTTTCTCTTAGAAACATTGTCCCAATGCTGTAGGAGACCTTCCTCATAGAGGCCGGAGGAGCCGAGCGAGAGCTGGTAAGTGAGGCGTGGCTGTGCGAAGTCCCTGCCTCCAGGAAGTAACATGTCCCTGGGATCTCTTTGGGAAAATTCTCTGGGAGCTCCAGCCGAGAACGGGGGATGAACGAAAAGGAGCGGTCATCTTTCAACAACCTATTGATAAAAGAAAAGAAACAGCAGTTATAAACAGAGTAAAACAGAATACAATAACATTCATTAGCTGTCCATATTCATGATAACTACAATATGGTAATTTCTAACCTTGAATTTCAGAGCATCTATTAAGTTAAAAAAAATAAATCCCAATTTAAGGATATTTTTTTCTAATGACCAATGCAACCATTATTTGAAAGCCTAGCCAATCCATCTTAAATACATACAACTAAACTTTTTTTCAAAGCCACTCCTCAATTTTTTTTTATTATTTAATTTCCCTTTGGTATTAATAAAGTATTGTTGAATTGAATTGAAAACTGAAATATCAACAGAACTTGCCCTTCAAGTAATCGAGATGTGAGCAGAAACGAATGCTGCCTATCTCTGACAACGGCAATGACTTATCTCATGTCTTTTTATTGTGGTTCTGATGCTGAATGCACCAGGATTAAAGCTGCGTCTAAATTTTGGGTGCATATCTCTTTCAGTTCTTTACCCACTGAGATTAAAGAAAATAATAGAAGTCAGAACGAGGCCATAAAACTCCTTCTTTTGCTTGAGACGCTGAAGTTTGGATAAACCCGTAGTCAGTTTCTCTGTCCTGCACACAGACTTTTATTTGCTAAGAAATCTATACAATTTGAATCATTTTGCGATTCACAATAGCTTTAATTACTAATAGAGACTGTGACACACTGTTAAATTGATGTTTTGTGTATTAATGATTTTGACCTTTTTTTTATATAAATACCATTACTGCAAAGCTAGTTTTGATGTTTTAAGGCAGAGTGTTGTTTAAAAGTGATAAGGAGATTCGAAGGTTTTCTGAGGCCTTTGGGGAAAACATCTTTACTTTTTTAAAGGCTAGTGAGGGCTGTCACTAACACATTAATTTGAGTACCCACTATCCTGGCATATCACTGATCCACATTTTTCTATGTCCCCCACTGATTCGAGCAGCTCGTTGGACACAGAGATGTGTGTGAAGCTTTACTACCAGCTAAGCCAGATATGCCATCCACAAGTACCAATTGATAATCTGAGGCCATTGAGACTTGCCTGAGAAAATGATTTGTTTCCGTCAACGTTAACTAGTTGTATGTCCCAAAGCACCGCAGAGAGGATATTTGTCTCTGCAAACTCAAGAGAAACTGTATTTTCACACCGATTCTGCAGCTGAGCCCAGGAAATAGCCTCTATCTACTACCTGCTGTTATTCTGACACTCAGTCCAGACTGGTAACCAGAAGCTCATTCAGCCGGAGATCAAAGCCTGTATTTGGCAGAATGTGTTACCTACTCCCTCAGAGTAACCCAGGCTGGTCCTCAGTGAGCCGAGGCTCCTAACGAAGAGAGAAAGATAAAGAGCATCCCTTTTTCACTGCCTGCTTACTGTGAACCAGACACCCAGGCAGTGAGTAACTTGTGTTTCTGGTGGGAGAGGTGTGAATAAATCATTTGTTAATCCTTATTTTTCTTGTTTATTACTTTTTATTTTAACTAATGATATGTAAAGACATATTAGTTTGATTACATATAGATTTGCATATGGATGTGATAATTAGTTTATGGTTATTTTCCTATAATATGAACACTGCATCATCACTGATTTGACAATAAATTGGAGCAAAGAGAAATTAAAGAAATATCCTGGTATTTTTAGTGTGTGATAGAATTATTACCTTTTAAAAGGAAAGATTTCACTTCAAATCTAGACTAGATTGGTAGGACTAGATTGATTAAGTCCTACCAACAACCTTTAGGATGAACTGAAAAATGGCTGCAGAAGAGAGGGTCTGTAACTCTGGTTGATGTTGAGAGATTGTGCAGAGGAATGGTCAGAAATCCCACTCTGTGTATGATCCATTGGAATGAACGCATTATAGTAGAAGACAAGGTGGTAAAAAATGTGTTGTAAAAAGTTTTAAGAGTAGGATGTCATAAGGCGTGACGTCAGTGTATTTAACAAAAAGCATTCATTTCTTAACTTTTGAAAGGATTCCGTACTGAATAAATGTAATCATAGTAAAGGTTAGTTTGCTTTATGTTGTTCAAATAATGAGATTATAATACTGGAACAAAATATTAATTCTATGGGTTTTTGACTCATCCCTACTAAGTGTTTAAAAATGGCAAGCACCTTGTAACAGATGTGATCAAAAATGTTTCTTTATAATTTACCTTTAAATCTCTATGAAAAACTTTGTTTACTTTGTTTTATTAAAAACAAGGCATTTGTATGTGCTGGTACTTACTGGTAGGTTGTTGGACTAACATTGATGCACCTTGGATGGCTTCCTGATTCAAACTTGCTGGCTAGAGTGACGTTGTTCCCAAACAGGCAATATCGCGGCATTTTAACCCCAACCACGCCTGCCAGAACCGAACCTGTGTGGATACCTATTCTTAACTAAGAGAGGGAAGGAGAAAGACAGAAGAGAAGAGCGATTAGAGTCATGTCATGAAACTTCTGTCTCCTTCTAACAGCTAGAACAGAATATTGTCCTTGGGTTTAGATAAGAAGGCCAATCATAAAGCAGATCTCATGTTCAGCTCGGAGAAATGAAATTAGGCAGATATCAAAAATAGAAACTGAGCCTCAGTGTGTCATGTCTGCAGCAGAGAATATGGGCAAACTCATTTAATTTGTGCCTGAATTCAACCCAACCTGGCCTCTAGAGTGACATGACACCAGGCACTGCAGAGCGTGCTCACAAATTAGTTTTCCAAGCCGAGCTGAGCTGATGGAATTAATTACTGCACAGTACAAAAGCTTTCTTGTTTTGGGGCTAGAAGTACTGTGTATGCTTTGGAATGAGTAATGGACATTGTAGCAAAGAGATCATAACTCTATAACAGCTTGGATGTTATCTAATCTCATACATACTCTGCAGCAACGGGATTTAAAATAGCATGAGAGTGAAAGGGAAAATTATCAATTCCCTCTCCCCCTGGTAACAGGTTTATGGTGCTCATTTTGTAATCTAATGTGGATCTATACAAAACTGCAGGCAGTTTGAAGGCCATCCTTCCAATTGAGGGCCACTTGATCTACTATTGATTTATAACAATTAGGTAAAGATTACATACTGCACATCACATACCAAACCCAGAGGGACCCAGTAGATTGTTAACAATTAATCTCAACATGTATTCCAGCACACTGCGACGGAGTCATGGCAACAACAGCTGAGGGTTGTAGTGAGATAGCGCTGGTAAATGCGAAGGCAATAGAGAGAAAGGCAAAGTGAACCTATAATTAGATGGTTGGACCTTGACGGTTCAGGGGGAGAGATAAAGAAAATGAAACAGACAGCGAGGGAGAACGAAGATGGCAGGTGCACCAGTGTGACCTATTTTTGTGGCTAAACCGCATACAGACGGCTGTATACTTGCCTGTCTTTACAACAGACAACCACTCAGACAGACACATAAACAAACACACACAAACAAATCTGCATCTGCGCCCACTGTTCTCTTTATTTCTGAGCCTTAAAATACAAACAGTAACAGCCGTACACTCTTCCCCTCTGTTTCGCCGTGAGTCAGCATCAATTGCACATGGCCCTCATTGAAGTCGAAGAGCAAATGCCGCAGCGGCACAGGCAGCCAATCACAGCATAGCCTCTGGCCATGCTGACAAACAGATAATAAATACAGAGATAGACTGAAAGGCATGCTTCTCCGCATCCACATGTGCCAGCTCACGCTTATATTCAGACTCGAAAGCTGCACCTCAGCTTTCGAGTCTGGTGCCTACAGCTTTCACTCCAACTTTGAAGTGGTAACGTTCTGCTGCAGTGTTAACTGGCTATTTAAAAGCCAAAAGAAAAACAAACATACATAAATAAAAGAACAGGGGGAAAAAATGGGTGTGATTTAAGTCCTTAAGGTGGCTAAGAAATAAATTACTCAAATGTAGATAGCATTATATTCACTGTTGATTTTGTTTATGCCTCTGATCATTACTTAACCAATAAGCCTTGCATGGAAAAAGTATATATGTATCAATGATACCATTTACATCACAGAACCAAACACAAAACAGTGATTCATCAAACAACTTGAATGATCAACATGCTTGCATTATATTTGATAAAGCCGAAAAGAAAATAGGTGAAAAAGCTGAAAAAAGAACATGAACACCATGGGTTTGAGCATAGGCAAAACTAAAATTAATCAAACATACTCTACAGTAAACATAGTTAGCTTAGCACAGAAAGGTGACAAGCAAAAAATTGAAACAAGATTTGTTTCTGACTTTTGAAACACCTAGTCCATAGAAGAACAAAGAGATGCAGAGTGACAAATCAGCAAGAACAAACTGAAGTACAGACAGCAGACTGAAAAAATGTCAAGTGGGTAAATTAATCTTCAACTTTGAAAAATGAAACAATGCAATAAGATGAAGATTCTGCTGTACGTCTGCTGCCAAGGGAAGGTTTGGTCCATGGCATTTGGAACTCAAATCTATACATGTCAATCAAGCAGAAGTCTAAGATATTAACAATTTAGGTAAGGAAAGCCACAAGTGCCACAATTCAATCATTTAAAATATCCAATAATTCATATTTATGAATGTTAATATTTTATTAAAACTGGAGATGCATGTGTTAAGTTAAATAATCTTTATTTACCTTAAATAATAAATTCAGTATATAATTTGTAATTATTTAATCCTTTATAATAATATTTTATCTATCCACACTGGTGACTCAGAAACTCAGTAGGGCAAATACTGCTATGGAAGTGATGACTGGTCTGCAGCAGAGACTTTGTGCAGGTTAACTAATCAGATGTTTGACTTTTTCTTCACTAAGACAAAGGAGCAGTTGAAGATTAATTATCTGTGGTTTGTAAATATTAACTCATTCTCTAGGTTATAAAGAATAAAAAAATAAATCAATAAAATTCTATTCTATTAACTTTAAATCTTTGGATAACATCATGACACTGTTTATTATATAACACAAAAAAGTGATTTAAAGTTTTACTGATGTAACAGACTGCATATAACGGCAAGTGTAAAGTGCATACAGTAAAATCTATATTTAGCTCCTGGAGGGATAACTGTGGTGCAAACTTAAAATTTGTTGTTTTGGTATAAACAATCTGTTAATCGCTTTGTCGCATAAAAATGTATCTTAAAATAAAAAAAAAACCGACAAATTATGGCCTTAATTCCCCAACCAAGTTTCTTGCAAGACACAGTGCTTGACTGTACCGATTTTCACTTGTTATGACATGTTTTCATGGAGGAGGTGCAGATGTGTCCTCTCTGCAGCATGGACGGCATGCAACCCTGACAGCTTTGTAAACACTGGAAACTCTCTGTTGGACCAACTGAAATGACAGCATCTACAAATGTATCTTTGAATGGATGTTTGGGACATTCTTAGAAAGCGTTATGGACTAGTAATTGTAAATGTGTTTTATGTGCTAGTCCTTTACTGTGTTCTTCACATTGTTACACGAGCATGTCGAACGGTGAGTTGTTAATGGGGTGAAGAGAATAGACTTTGCACTGCACAATCAAAACCTTTTGCTGCATACAGAAAGGCTGCAGTTGTTGCAACTGCACTATGACAGAAAAAAAACTGCTACTTTCGGTCAGCATGATCAGCCTCTGATCCTTTCTGAATGCAAACTGCAGCAGATACTGCAGATGTCTGGTAGATACTTTTACAAGAGTTTACTTCTGAACTATTTTGTAGGCATTAAATTTCCTCCCCACATCTAAATGTTTGGCTCTGTTTTTGCTCTCCTAAAGCTCCTATCCATGCACTCATCCAGACAAACAATAAATAAATAACGTCTCATACTTTATAATAATAATAACATAGTGGAAGCAACATACCGTGTCTGATTACTATCCATGTTTCCCCCTTGACATTTCACACCTCAATATATTTCAGTGTCCTTGAATCACTCTGTGTCCATTTGTGTCTCACAAAGCATTTTCTCTCCATTCTCTCTCACATCTCTCAAGCTAGTTTGCATAACAGTGAAACATTGGCTGGGCTGAGAGCACTCGCTGAACAGCATTTATCATCCTGAAGTGTTGAGTATCTGTACATCTACGCTCTATGCCAGCACAAAATGAGTAGGATGGAAAAAATGGCAAAACAAAAATTCTAGGAAGGCAGAACAAGAACAAAATCCAGGGAAAATGTGTGAAGGAAATTGAGAGAGTGAGACACAGAAGATAAAGGAGCACCTTTTAGGAGGAGAAGAAGATAGAGAGGTAGAGGGAAACCAGAGAGAGAGAGAGCAAATGTAAGAGAAAAAGAGCAGGCCAGAAACGCTTGGCAAGGGCTTTCTATTTTGAGACAAATGGACCATGTTAGGACCACAGCGGTACACATAAAAGTGTCCTGTCTGTTTTTTCAGCAGCTCCCTTGTCTCACCTTTTTTCACACTCAGTTGTTTGGTCCCTAACTATGCTTACAGATTCTGTGGGGAAAAAAGACATAAATAATTGTTTTTAGGGACTAAATATCTCCATTTTCTTGAACATGTGGCAAAATTTATCAACTGAACAAAGATTGGACAAAGGTGAACATCTGGACCCTTTTTATATGTTATGTAACTTGTAAACATGTTCAGAATGCTAGAACTGAATCACATTTAATCATGTTACATACACAACCTTCAGAGTACTTTATTGGGCTTCACTAACAAAACATACTGGGCAAATCAAGATCAATATCTTTTCACAATACCTCATGTTTTTTTTTTTTTTTTTGACTGGATGAAGAGTATCTGCAAACAGAATTCTTAAGTCTTGCTTCTAATTTGAACTTTTGACACGATCTAAGCCATTCCACTGTAAATTTGGCTGTAGATTAGTCTCTTTCTCAAGTCATTTGCATGACTGGACCGAATGTCTTTCCAGAATTTAGCTCCATATATCTTCACACAAGCTCTGACCAGGTTCCCTATTAATCCAGCAGAAGGGCATCCCCAAAGTGGCTGCAACATGGTGGCTGCAACCACCATGTTTTATTCTGCACCAAGATCAAAAAAATTCAGATTTTGTCTCATTTGACCAGAATACCTACTTCCACTGAGTTGTATGCTTTTGGCTTTTTCTCAACTCTACCACTGACTGTTTTTTGGTCTTCCTGCTGCTGTTTGCTCACTAATTTCCTCTAAGAAATCTCTGAGGACTTTATAGTGCAGCTTTAAATTATGCATAGATGGACCCAAAAAACTAATACAGTAAGGTGGCTTGGATACATATAGAAGCCAGAATTTTCTGATTTTTATCTATCTTCATGTAGTCCTAAAGCATCACTTGAGCAACTTTTATAAAGTCAGAGGTTAACTTTGTATTTACTTGCATTTAAGTTTTTTTATCAGCTGACTGTTAATAAAAGTCAGTGTCTTACATGATGACCAAAAACAACATAACAAACTCCATGACAACAGAGATGACAAATGAGCTAATATCCCAATGATCACAGGACTAATTACTTATATATCTTAGTTATATAAGACTGCATGAGAGCCTGCTGAGCTTCTCAGGCTCCTTTCAAGTTTCATATGACCTTCAGGGGAACCGAACTGAGGACAAGCATTAATAAATCATTTTGTGTTTCTTTTATGTTCATCTAAGCTAACATGATAAATTCCTCTCACTGTGCTGTTTTATTTCCTCAGTAAATAAAACAGGTGTCATTTTCTGCAGGGCAGCTCTCCTTTTGTCGCACCACAAAAATGGAAAAATATGTAGTTGTATCAACAATAACTACAGTATAAATGAAGGCGCACTCTGATTATGTGATCAGTGCTTCAGAACTATAACGTGGTTTTAGTTTAGAATGGAGAAGACACTAAATTTCTATTAGGACGTCTTACAGGGGATCCTTTTAGGTTGTTTGCTGAGCAGAAGCTCAAAAAAATTATTTTTGTGATAAATTATTACATTGAGGAAGCTTCATGCAATCTGGTCTAGTTACAAGGCAACCCCAAAACAGAACTATTATAGATTATTTAGCATGATTGACAGAACTAAAGTAATATGACGAAAAATATGTGTTTCTCCTTTTGACTGACGAAAACAAAAAACCTGAGTTTTCCCAGAACACCATAGATCTGACCAAAAACAAACTATAAAACAAACATTGAGCCTGAAAACAACCAATATTTTACAGTCTACTAAATTAAAAATCTATTCAACTGCATCCACAGTAGACAACTGTAAACATACAAACAAGTATGAATCAGTCAGAACTTTTTCCAATAGGTGAAGTGAAATGAAAATTAGACGAATCTCATCCTCTATTTGGACATTATTCTACTTTGGAAAAACAGTCTTCCTCTTAACAGGAAAGACAGGGACCTTCCAAAATCTGTTCAGGGAGGATTCAAACAAACGCAAATTCTATCTGAAGCACTCATAAGTTTTTAAACATCCTTACAGTAATCTGATATAAAAGAAACTCCATAAGAGGACCTATTGTGGGCATTCCAGCACCGACTGATCCAGCAAGCCATGTTTGTCTGGTCAGAACAGTTTTGACAGCAGAAAGAATCCCAATTAAAAATGGGTGGATGATCTCAATGGTTTTGGTGATTGTGTAAATAACTCAGTTAAATAGAGACAAAAAGAGTATTTTACACTTGGCTCATTGATAAGACAAATGGATCTTTCTTATCACAGTATATTTTTTTGTCTGCTTATTTATTCATTTATTTACATTAATCTCTTAGTTGTCCATATCTCACCAGCGGTTGTTTTCCAGGTGTTTCTTCCTATGTTGTCCTTTCCGTAATATTCTGCTTAATGTGTTGTATTATATTTTTGAGCCATACCAAAGTAAATATGAGTTTCACTTGATCGTACAATAATTCAGAATAGTATTGACCCTCAGCTGGAAAATTATTAAAGGAACTAAAGGTTCATGTTTTGAGGTTCCTCAGAACATGAACCCTAAAAATTAAATAATGTTGTTACCCTTAAACAAACCAAGCAAATACATTATCATACATAAACCTTTCGTATTCTCAAAGTACTAGATTGCTCAAATCTAGTACTGATTATGGACAATCATTTTAAACTGCAGGATGAAACAATGTCTCATCTAGTTCAGTTATTAACAACTCAATGCACCTGCATGGTAAAGGAAAAATGAAATTAAACTCACCTTGATAGGCTTCCCGTCAGGCGTTAGTACTTCCTCAGAAAGCTCTATCATTTTTAGAGCCATGAGTGCAATTGGTTTTGCATGGCTTTCGACCTTCTTATGAAGTCCACCGGCCACACAGTAGGCATCACCTATTGTTTCAATCTGTATGGGAGAAGGAGGAAGACCATGAGCATTCGTTATGTCTTCTTTGTCATGTCTGTGAATTTTGATCAAAGCAAAATGATGTGAAAAAGTTGCCTGTAACAGAGATGCAAACTTTTTTTAGTAGTAAACTATGTAGACAAGCATTTTATTCCAATTTCCTTTTATTTCATTCACTAAGTATGTCATGCTCCTAGCATACATCTTACTGAGCCACACATAGCAGCAGGAAAAGCTACATGCTCCTACCATCTACTAAAAATAAAATCGAGCTTTATGGATTTATTATATGCAGCTAGAAATCAATACCAATGACAGACTGTGTAAAAAAATAGATTTAGAGCAGACAACCAAAAAAAAAAAAGAAATCTGGAAATACAAACTGCTCTCATTAAAGCCTGCCGCAGGCTAAATCATTTCGACAGTAACCATGACAATGGCGACATATGGGTGATTCACTCTCCTCTGGTGTCCTCCTGTTCCTGCTTTCTATTTGACACACAAACCAACTCCTCCATCGCAACACTCAAAACCCATCCTAATCACAGCCACTGTCTCCCTCCATCTCAGCATTTTCTCTTCCCATCTCGGCTATCTGCTACGTCACACGTTTGACAACTATTACAAGAGAAGCCCATTTTTGTAGGAGAACCATAACAAGATGTCAGGAAGTTGTCACAATCTTTGGTAACCTTTCTTGGACTGGCTATTATTCACATTTCCAACACACACACTCACACAGTGCTAAAAACGTATTTTGTCCAATCTACTCTGATACTCCTAAATAAAAATTAACCATTTCCCAGCAGAAGTCAAATGATTTAAAAGTAGACTTGTTTGTAATTTTAATCTCCATACAAGCAAAGCTGTTCTATGAAGGCTTTAAGCGTTAGTGGGAGAACATTAGTGAACAAACTATCAGAGCTCTGTCTGGTATGAAACAACATACCAAGCTTTAAAGCACCCATGTACCTCTTTTCAGTTCATCATTTAGAAATGGGTATAGCATAAACATACCAAGACCTGGATGCCCAACTAAACTGACTAATTGAAATTATGAGACATTTTTGTCCGAGCTGCGTCTTTAAAATGATGTTCAAAATAGCAGGCATACAAAATAACATTCACATTAAAAAATTAAAAAATAATTTATGCATTTAAAAGAAATTATGTGAAATAATAATTAAAAAAACATTAGAAACACCCTTCTAGGCATTAAGGAGAGCATTATTAAAGTGAAGCAGCCAAGAACATGAAAAAGATGCATGTGTGTCCATTCACTGACCTTGTAAACATCCAGAATGCCACACTGGTAGTCGAAGCGTGTGTAAAGCTCATTCAACATTGAGATAACCTGCATAGGTGTGCAGTGGGCACACACGGCTGTAAAACCCACGATGTCCGAGAACAGCATGGTGACATCATCAAATTTACGCGCTGGCACAGGCTGGCCCTGCCACAGCTTCTGCGCCACATCACCCGGAAATATGGAATACAGGAGATCCACGGTCCTTCGTTTTTCTTCCTCCAGAGCCTGGTGTGTCCTCTCTAAGGTGGCCTGAGAAACAGAGAGTGAGGTCAGGAGACTTGTTGCGCTGATGAAGCAGCAGATGACAAGAATGGTAAAAGCTGAGAGAAATGCGCCAAATGAAATCTGCTGCAGTACACTCATACGTTTGTGGGGGGTTTATTTTTAGCTGAGTATATCTGCTTGTTTCTAACTTTTCTGAAGATCTAATGCCATAGTACTGTTCAAGCATGCAAAATATGATAGTTATTTATAGCTACAGCCTGGGGAAGGGAGGCGGGGTTGTTGCAGAGGCTGAGACTGATGCAGTGAGCATCCACTGAGTTGTTACAAGAAGCTTTGAAACCACATTTTTTACAGTTAACATGGCCAATGAATATCAGTTTAGCTTTTGAAGTGAATTTACTCTGTAATCATTAGTGAAAAATGAAGCATCATACTGTCATCCCAGTTACAAGTTGCAATCTGCTGCTTATTTCTTAGAATTAAAGTCAAGAGACCAGATCTCGTCTTAAAGAGGTGATTAATGTGCAGACTCCAAAAAGCTGCTATGTGATTTGAATAATTTTAACTCCTAATGCTGAGAATTCAATGAATATTGGATGACAAATGGTCCTGCTTAAATAGAACCAATGTTACACAGAAGAATCCAATCATCCTAAATCACTCTTTGCTTAGAAGCCAATAATTATATTATAAGTAATAACATTTAGATGTTATGATAATACATCATATCTTGAAAATACAGCAGTCTGTATTATTAAGCTTAATGCTTACATTTCTTTCTATGCTTTTATTTACCTTTAGTTTGTCCATTCTCTTCTTTAGGCCATCTTGGGCCTTGGCTTGCTCCCCTACCAGGATGACGTCTCGTGTGGCATCATGGATGGGGATGTCTGACAGATGGAGACCTCTGCCCATCAGCTCCTCTAGCTTATCAACACGCGGCGAGCCCAGAAACATCAAGGAACAGGACTCTGGGACATGGATCATCTGACCTTTTAACTCCATAACCTGGCAGAAAAAACAGAACAAGGAATAAAATCAATACATTCTCTAAGTTACATTCACGTATTGCATTGTGGTTTGTGTTTAATGTTAACTTCTCATTATAAAATTAACAATGAGGTCATGAATAGCTGTGTTTTGACTGCTTACTGAAGTGTGAAGACTGAAATTGGTGATCTTTTTTCAATCAGACCATAAATTCACATCATGACTTATTACATGTAATACAACCAGTTTCAGTTTTAACATACTACTTTTATAACAAGATAAGGAGATACCGGTAGAACCTTGCACTCAAACATGCTAAAGCACTTCAGCAAATTCCCTTCTTGCTCCGTTTCATGTTGGATTGTGATATCTTAGTATTTGTTTGCAATCGGAGAAGCGGGACTCTATCTATTATCAGTAAATTTCACAGCAGACAAACACGGTGATCACTAGCAGCAAAGCATTAATATTTGAGCATATGCATCATACATGAGAGCATAAGCATTATTTTCAGCTGTTCCCTCTGAGGGGGTTGTTGATCTGGCTGTTTGCATGTTCCATAAGAAAAACATAATGAAACAAGCATGTCTTATTTTCAAAATGCTTGTCTGTTTTGCAAGCTGCTCTCAGAACTATAAATGAAACGATAAATGAAAGATTTTTTTTAAATAGATAGTGATGTCATTCTAATGCTTTCTTTTTTGGGGATCCAATATAATTTTAGAAGTGATAACACATCAGTGGAAATCAAGGAAAAATTGAATACCAGATCCTAAACTCTGCATGTTGCTGTATAGTGACCGGCATTGACATGCTTCCGAGTAAAGGTGAACAATCTGCAGTTTTATTTTTTAATTTTGTGAAACTATTAAACTAAGACTGTGCCACTCATCAAATTGGTCTTTGAATTTAAAATTGGACTGCAAATGATCACAAAAGCAAATAGACAGAAAATAATTATTATTTTTGCTACATTCTTATTTGCAAGTGTATTTTTAATTCAATTTTAATAAATGTAATATGTTTTCTAATTTCAATATTAATCACTTTGTTTTTCCAATAATCAAGCTGGCATTTATAAGCTAAACACCAATAAATAATTTTTATAAGTCATATCAAATTGAAAATGCCAATAAGTAATAATCAGTCGTCTATCTGTTGGCATCATGGATCATCTTTGTTAAAAAAAAACATCATCCCCTTTTCATGGAGGATTTATTTTAATTAGCCATGTTGCCTTAATGGCTTATTAATAAAGCATCTGCATTTGAGTTAAGTCTGGACTTTAATTAGGCCACTGCAAAATTTGGTCAATCATAATTCTGGGTAATTATTTTTTCACATGGAACCAAATTGGTTTGGAGGATTTTTCTTGTAATAAATAAAATCAAAATTTCAAAACTGGATTTTCTATTTATGCAGAGTCTGATCTCAATGTTTGTTTGATGATGTGAAGCATAAGTGTGTCAAAAAAAAAGTCAAAAAAAAAGTAAAACCAGACCAAAATTTGTATGGAAGAAACACGTTTTCAAAGCGCTGTAAGCATAAAAAAAAAGATCACGTCAGGTCAAGCTGAAAATCCGTTGATTCCGGTCACCATCCTGGAAATAGTGCCTCCTCGCTACAGAGTGTGTTTCTTACAGAGGGGTTTTCCCTTCGCGCTCAGTCAGCAAATATTTTCCCCTGAGAAAAATGTCATATAGAACCATCCCCCTCAGCAGTTTTGTAGGTTACAGACATATATTAAAAAACATTACAGGAGCGAGGAGCTCAAAAACAACTTTTGTATTAGTGGAAGAGCCTAAATTTACTGTACTAACAAGATAGTCCAGGTAGATAACACTCTCTTTTCTTTTACTTTCTCTCTTTGTCTTCTCAGTCCCTCTGTTTAAAGTCCTTTATAAGTCTCTCTATATCTATGCTCTTTTCTCCATCTCCTCCATCCCCTCTCTCAGGCTTCCTCCATAGTGTCAGATAGATTATTCCGCAAGTGAGCATGCTGCAGCCCTGTTTTATTTATAGCACAAGTCTCTCCTATGTCTGCATAAAACATACAGTCTACAGCTTAGTGTGCACAGTACTTCTCTACAAACATCCGACATTACTACATATTGTTGCTTACTGTGTTTCTTTTTATAGAAATGTAATATAAGCATAATTAGATGTGCAGCCTCCAACCCACCGGGTCTGAGCTGACCTAACCCAATAACCCACCATGCATTAATACCTTTACAGAAACAAGAACTGAGAAATCATTTTACCAGCTTCGGTGATTTGACTTTATTTTACATGCACTACTGGAGTTTTACGAAATATTCCCATGAGCAATACAGGATCCAAAACGTAAACACACAAAAAAACATTTTGCCGATATGAACAAATGGCAGCGTGAGCAGCTGTTTCAGGAGGTTGAGTCTGGCAGAGTGGGAGGGCCACACGCCTGACATACTGAAAGCCATTTCCATGGAGATGGTGAAATCAGGGGAGCTAAATACAAATTGAAAAACATGCTCTAATGCTGCTTGGTCAAATAAATTAGCTCTCTCTGTTTTAAAATGCTTTCCTCTGTTGGACTCTGACATATGCATAAGAACGAAAAAATACACGATAAGGGGATTAACACTGCTGTGGTTATTCATAGGAAAATTCAAGATTTAGATAACAGAAGTTATGTAAACAAAAATGTCCAGAAGAGCAAGCTAAATCACAGCAGAACTGCTCCATTTCTTTCTAAGGAAATTCAAATATCTTATCTAGGTGTCAGCTTAGATATCATAGTATGTTTAGAAATTAATCAATTGCAGTTATTAGGTACATACATTTGATCGGGGATCTCTGACCCCTATTGCAAGATGAGTTTTTAAAAGAGACTTAAAAACAGAAAGCAAAGATGTCTGTCTAATATTTAAAGGCAATGCGTTCCAAAGTTTAGGAGCCACAACAGAGGCTTGATTTCCTCTCAGTTTCTGTCATGTTCTGGGATAACTAAAAGCAGCTGGCTGGCTGATCTAAGGACCTGCAAAGGAAGATAAAGCTGGAGTAAATATGGAAGAGCATTCAGGCGTTCATAAGACAACATGAAATTAATTCTGAAGACTGTACAGGAGGCTAATGAAGGGAGGACATATTTGGTTGAGATGCGCTCATGTCAAACAAAAACATGAGTGTTAATTGGTCTCTCCACATTGTCCTTAGGTGTGAGCGTGTGCATCGTTTCTCAGCTGCCAGACTGGCAATCTGTGCAGGAGGTACCCTATCTCTCACCCAATCACCACTGGAAACAGGCACCACCCTATTTAGAAATAGAACATCATTACTCAACATTTTGAAGGTGGTTTTCCTCGATTAAGCCTCATGTGGTGCGTTTCTAACTACTGAAGTGAGTTTGATGTTCTTAGCTTGAGGGGAAAATTTTGTGTAGTAAACAAGTTCAAATGGTTTTCTGTACTTAGAAGTTATTCTAAGGTCTTCCAAATTACACTTGCTGATTAACTGTCGTAGTTATTAGTAGTTTTGTGATTCTTTTCCATTTCAAACCTTCCCTTCTAAAATAGAGATTGCTACATGATTTTAAATATGCCTAGTGTTGTTCAGTTCCAGAAATGTAATAAAAATGTTTCTACGGTATCCATTTATAAACCCACATGTGTTTATAAATGATAATTCAGAATGTCATGCCAGTTTTTATATTGACATGACATTTGCACACTAAACACTTGCAAGTTGCCATCCTCATTAAAACTTTTAATCCCAATTGTCTTTCTTTTTTTGATGTTAAAAGCATGTCTAGCAACATTTGTAAAACAAAATTATGCTTCAAGTCAAGAAAGTGTTTTTGTCACACAATATAGTCAATTATTAATTTTAATAATTAATAATGTAAGAATGGCATCCTGCTTTGCAGCAAGATCCTGCTGGAAAGTCATAACCTCCTCCATGAACTGCTACAGGACTGTTGTGATTTGTCACTTTGTTTTTTGCTTGCTTTTTACTGATGTGCTACTTTCTTTGTCTGATTCTCTTACAGAGCATAGGACCTATTTTCCCTCTTTTGATCGCTGTTTTATTTATTTACAGTAGGCATAATTATGCTAGTGTCTCCCGACCTTCCTCTCAGTAACTGGTATCTATTTCTCTCTGGTTCCCATTTTATAGCTTACTGTGTTGCAAACTTTGCACATTCACAGATGTGCACACACACATATACGCACATCCCTGGAGGCAGTTGTGTTGGCCTAGTTGTGCGTCTCTGTTTAACTCGACACTCTTTTCTACTTCTGCCTGCGTCTCTGTCATGACAGCACGGAGAAAGAGGAAGTAAGTCAACTGTGAGGTGGGAGGGAAAAGAGACAGAGCAGTGCAAAAAAACTACACAAGGAGGTGGAAAAGATGGAAAATGGGGTTGATAAATATAAAAAGAAAGACGGAAGTAATAAAAGCAAAGTGACACATAACGTGTCAACATTTTTATCAGTAAATATAGTTCTAATGGGCTATTATTTGAAATTCAACAACAACAACCCAGGTAATCCACGTATGCGAAGAAATAAAGCACAGCAAGTCCAAACATTACTTTACTACAGTGGAATGACAAAAAGTAGGTGCAAGTTAAGAAAATAAATAGCAAAGACGCACAGAAACCAAGAATATAGCTTTAACCTGTCAGCATTTAGAAAGCTATCCTTCCTCCTATCGTTACACAGTAGTTGCAGCTGGTAGTCCTAACCAATTGTCTAAAAAGAACTTTCTTATTACCATGTCCCATGAGGAATATCATGATGGGTAAAGCAAGTAAACCTACCTACATATATACAGCCTTATTGTTGCAAAACACACTGACAGAGATGATACAGAAATATTTCTAAAACTGTAAATGTTCCAGTGAGGATTTTAATCAGGAAATAAAAAAGTACAGGATTTGACTTTAATTTTGAACAATGACCTCTTTTTACTCAGCAAGACTCCACTGCTGAAGAAAAGGTTTGCTGAAACTAATTTAACCTTTGATGCAGAACATTTCAGTCTTTGAAATACTGTGCGTATAGTCTGCTCAGATGATACAAAATAAGAGGAATGCCACTTTAAATCAACCCAAAAATACTACACCAATGTTTAGGTCTAGAGGTGGAAACATCACAATGTGGGGCAGTTTTTCAGCACTCAGACCTGGCAGGCTTATTCTTCCATATAAATCATGGAAGAATAAAGGGAGAAATGTACCAGGACATTTTTGACAAGAAGATTAATATGGCGAGATCATAGAGAAGTGCAAAAAAAGAGAACCACCGTACTTTCAAAATTTCAGTAAAAACTGATATAAAATCCCACCGGAATGATGCATATGTGGCTAGTGTCTCTATTTAATAACATCTTGGGGTGGCCATAGCTAAAATCTATTAACAGTTCTCTGCTTCATTCCACTTTACTACATGTTAAATATAGAAAAATTAATTTGGATATCTTTTTATGTGTAGATTACTTGGATTCTTACCAACATCTGGTGTGGATTTAATGTCAGTTGGCTAATTAGAAAAATAGTTACGGAAAAAATTGTGTTCAATAACTTTTTCCTGAAAAAATGGTTGTTGGGTTTCATTTATACGAAAACATGCAAATGTGCAATAAGATGAAAGGTCAGGATGTAGCCTTCAAGTCATGTTATTTTTGAAACAGATTGCAACAAATTAGCTGTGTCTCATCTCAAGGACTCTGCTTAGTCATCAAAATATTTTTTTCAGATTGTTCTGCACCAGTATGTCTAAAATTCTAGGAAGTTAAAGCAGCTAATTCAGCTTTACTGACACAAAACAAAACTGCAATCAGTAAAGTGCAGCTAGTGGGGCTAATGCTCAGATAACACATCTCTCAATCTTGATGGGTTCACATTCTGCATGCATAAATGTTTAAAAGGCTCCGATTCAGATTGCTGTTTTGCATGGCAATGCGGTAAGACAAAAGAAAATGGGAGAGCATGAAAAAAATCTGAGAAGGCGAGAGATGGAAGTCGTCAGAAAAGGAGAATGAGATGCAAGGACACAGGGAGAACAGACAGGCATGAGGAGAACGAAACACACTGTACTTGATAAACAGAAATAAGGGACAGCAGGGGAGGGGAGGAGAGAAGGAGAGCTGGAGGTGGAACATAGACCTAATGCATTCCTTTTTCTAAGAAGATTCTGGGAGATGTCAACAGACTCATTCGCATGAACAGGCACTCAACAGCAAACAGTCAATGAGTCAGCCTTTTACACACACAAACACACGCACGCATACACACAAAGCTGTTTTGGTCTTATCTTGTCAGACTTCAGTGTGCAATTCCCTTACATCCCACTCTCTGCTTTAAATCCTGCTGTACACAGAAAACACACAAGCTCACGTACACTTTGTTTATGCAGAAAAAAAAAAATTACACATGAAAGGGATCCCTTCAGGACAGTGGTTACCATAACACATCAGCAAAACTATTCTTAACATTAGCATTACTTGCCTTACCAGTCTTTGATATACTAACACAAAAAATAAATGTAAAAAAAAATGTTAAAACCTACAACCTACATTTTACTTTGTCTTTGTCAAATTGCAAGGTGTTGATTTAAATCTAAAAAAGTTCCCCCCAAACTAATCTTGTGTTCCTACATGAAAAATAATTCTTACTGCAATTTTATTCAATTAATATGCAAAAAATATATTTATAATTGGCATTATATTTTGTTTTAATGTTGGTTTAATGGAAACAGATCATTATCATCACCTGTTTTAAAGAAAAAACGTGCATCACATCCTCATACTCTTTTTGTAGCTTTGGATTATTCTATTATAATTTTTATTTTCTGACATTTCATATGCTTTATAATCTTTTCTTGATTTTTAAATTTCTTTTCATTTATTGCATTTTTTTGTTGATCTTTCTTAGATGTGTCACAGGGAATGCAGAAGAAAATCTTTTTCTCTTAAATTAATCTCTTTAAGCTTAATTTTTCTGTGCATGGTCCAGGAAAAACAAAGCAATACTCTTGAAAGCAATTAATATTATTGATGTGCTTAACAGATATAATATCTTCATGTAGTCCTTATGACTTTTCTCATGCTTCCTTGTATTTTCAACTAAATACAACAGAAAAAGAGAAATGATTTTCAAAGCCTGCTGCTCTGAACAAACAGCAGCAATTTATCTACCTCAGATCAAAGATGGACACTGCTTACATCAACATTTTCTTTGTCCGAGACATGCAGGTGCAGAGATGACGCAAACAAGCAAACCTCTTTCAGGACTACAATTGCATTTGTTAGATAAAGGCAGTTACAGTGCAGACTCAGTAATTTTTCTACTTCTCAGTCTATTATATAGAGTTTTGAAATATCTTTGCCCTGTCCTTCTGTTTGCTTCTGTTCACAACTTATACTACCAGGCAATGGTAACTGCAAGTCATCTACATACTGAAACAACAAAGTAGCAGCAAACCTTTACATTAAAACCACCATGTTTGGTGTTGATGCTGTGTTAGCTTTTTGTAAGATAGATAGGGGGGGTATATATATATATATATATATATATATATATAATTTGGCTAAAATAGAACAAGTATTCCCTTTGAAATCACCTTTTTAGATCGGACTACACCCTATATTGTCTCCACCAGACCAAAGTTACTTGGATTTATGAGTTTACTTATAATTAAGCCAAACAAATAATATGTTTATTTACACGTTTTATTTTCTTTCAGCCTCTTTTTTTTTATGTTGGATGGCTCATAAAAGCCTTATTATAATAATTGAGTTTTACAATTTGATACATTCATGTGATTAATTCCACTTTTTAATCGTGAGAAAGAAAATTAGCAGCGTCACATTTCACTGTCTTGCAGTGAAATATTTTATTTTTAAATGAAATTCGTAAATAACAGCTACAATGTTTCCATGTTTCTAACGTTATTTCTAACATTGATAATAAAAAAAGGGTTAAGACTCTTGTCAACAATGGCTAGAGGTCAAGACAAACTAAAAACTGCTGGTTATAAATAAATATTTTCATGCATGCAGACATAAGAAAAACGTTTCAGTATCACAATTAGCTGAGACTTTTGTATAAAGCCAATAATAACCCGAAGGATAATACATCTCTTACTCCCCAAAGCTTTGCTGGATTGCTTTTTTCTATTTCTAGGAAACATGTTTGGGAATTGAAATAAGGACTGCACACTTTCACTTTTTTCACTTCAGTTTTTTATTTATTATTTTAACAAATAAATATGCCGTCATAATAGATAAATCAGCCGAAGAAGCTTCACAGACTTCTAAAAAACCAAGAAGAAATATTCATCGAGACCAAGTTTGAAAGTAAAGTCTGACTTCTTGGCAGCAAACTACATGAAATAAGGGTTGGGGGGAAACCTTTAACATTGTGTTGTTTCTACCAAGGTCAACAGAAGATTACATCTGTCATTACTAAATTTATGCAAGTATCATATCAGTGGTAGAAATAGTTGGGAAGTCTAGCTCAGACATTCAGAGAAAAGTGAGCCAAAAAACCAAGAGTGTTCCTGGAAATCAGCCAGGAAGGCCTTGTGATTTCAAACACGCAGCAGGGGGTGGGAGAGGGAAGAGGATGAATGGCTACTACTACAGAGCTGCTGCTGCTGCTGCTGCTGCTGCTGCTGCTGCTGCTGCTTGAGCTGGAGGCAGAGAGAGTCGACTGAGTGGCAGGATGGGAGAGAGGGCTGAGAGGAAGAAGGAGGGGTTGCGTGCCCTGCAGCTATCAGCACTAGTAGGAGGAGAAGAGGGTGGGAAGAGTTTAGAGAGCAGGGGGGGAGAAAAACATGAGAGAGTATGAGGCAGACACAGGCCGTCTGCGTACATTTGCAAGGTAGGAAGGAAGAGTGGAGATCTGAGCTGCTCATTTAGAAAGGAGGGTGGATATTTGCAGTCTGACAAGGATACAGAGACAGAAGAGCCACTGTCAGGACAAGGGGGAAGGTAAGGGCGGCTCTTTCAGAAGCTTTAGTGATTTCTTTAGTGACGTCAAAAATGAGAGGTTTCGACAAAAAAAAAAAAAAAAAAAAAAAAACCCAGCAGGGTGCAACATCCCGCCTGTGGAGTTTAAAAGGCCCCAGGTTGAGCAGGAAGCTCACAAGTCAGAAATCTTGTGATGGGATGGATGCAGATTCATCTCGCCTGTGTTTTTGAGTCTTGCATGCCATCGCTCATGATCTGTTTTTGTGCCTCCTCTGCTGCAAGTCCTCGTGAGACAGGGAAGACACACTCAGACAGAAGTGCTCTGTGTGCCAGAAGCCAGTGACCAATGAATGAGCATCCTTGTAAGAGAGAGAGCTCAAAGCAGGCGAGTCTGCTCTGTCCGTCTCCTCCAACCGTCCCTCAGGCTAATTTCTGCTGCTCTTCTGTTCTTCATTAATTCCTTAGCAAGCTGCCATTATGCTGCTAACGCATACAAAGGTCCAGATCAGATACTAGATATCAGAATTGAATGAGGATGAGATGTTTATGTTCTTAAAGTGACCACCAAAAGTAAAAAAAAAAAAGAAGTGCTTGAAATTTAAGAAGCCACTTTAGAGATTATGTATTTTCTAAATGTTATACTAATTACTAGATATTCAGTACTCTAGTTTTAAACCATGTATAGTAGGGCTGTTGTAACTGAATATTTTAGTAATCGAGTAATCTATCGATTATTCTTACAATTAATCGGGTAATCGCATAAAAAAAGATAAAATAAAACATTGGTAATCTAACATAACAGCAGTGTTACTATCGCATATCAACATCAGTCCAATTTTTCACATTTGAGCTTCTCTAACAATAACTTTTCTGTAGTTTAGAAAATTAACCTGTAACAATAATAGCTCATTTTGTTAACTTGAAGAAAAGTTATACAAAAATCTGAAATTATATTCAATGTAATAATAAAGAGGCAGGCTCACAAATAGCCTATCTATTTGTGAGCAGGCTATTATGAAAAAATGTCTATAATCCAGTTTCTGTTTCTGTTTTCATCTTCAGTCAGTTTAACAGAGTAACTCTCACCTTGCACAGCCATTTATAGCTTTGTGTTCATGTTAGCGACGGATTTGACTATGAGGGGCCGTTTAGGACAAAAACTATGTTTTGTCTCTCACACACT
>CAEGAE010069453.1:0-13489 GCA_903067095.1 Girardinus metallicus | reverse complement strand
ATCGGTGTATGAATGTGTGAGCGTTTGTGTGAGCGAATGGGTGAATGACTATAGTGTAAAGCGCTTTGAGTGGTCAGAAATGATCGGAAAAAGCGCTATATAAGTTCAGTCCATTTACCATTTTGAACCAGTAGTGGACCTGGACTGAGCAACCTGTTGGCTGTTGTCACATGTGGCCATAATACCATAAGAACTTGTTCAGGTCAAATGAGAACGGTTAACCAGCTCCTGTATTTTAGGTTTGTACGTTATATAATGTAACCAAAAGCTGTGAGGATATAACAAAAAACGTAGGTGCCGTTAATTTTACACTGTTCTTTCAGCTTCTCCATCATCAGTGTTTTTCTAAATGTCCTGCTGACTTTTTTTTTTTTTTCAATAGAATGCCTAGAACTTCATCCATCGTCTGACTGTGATGGAGTATTAAGATCAGACTAAGATATATTTTTTAAATTACGAGAATAGTCACTAGTAGGAAAAAGATGCAATGTTACCAGAAGAAAGTTATAAAATTTAGAAAAACATTTTAATTAGAGCATACTTTAATAATGTAATAAAAATCTGACTTGACCAGATGGTCAAGTTGGTTGTCATAATTTGAAGTGAAATAAATGTATTTAGCCTGGCCCTAACACTCTTTATATTAGGAACAATAACTGGAACTGAAGTAAAAATTTATATGTAACATTAGATTGAATAATTAGTGTTATATAAATTATGTTGCTTTTAGCAGCAGCATAGTAATTTCATGTTTTCAAATAGAAAAAACAAAATAGTACATTTATATACATAAGGATTATATTTCTGACATTTCCTTGACAATAAGTTTTACTAATATTACAAAATTGCAACATTTTCTTCTTCTAAAATGTTCCTCTTTATGTTTGCATTAACAAGCACTTTATAATAAATTCTGCTTAGTCCCATTTTAAATCAAACAATATATCTGGTATTTGACACATTGTGGTCCCAGAAACATTAGCGCAGTGTGACCGAGCCGGTCGGCGGTGTGCACACGCAGCCTCGCGGGGCTAAACCAATTAATATGCAAACAGGCACTTCCTGCTGACTGAAAGTGCCAGAGGCTAAACTAATTGCCTCAAACATATTTACACTTGCCATTGCTATGCTCATTTTGAAAGGACAGCCTAATACAAACTGTAGCTTATCAACATCTGCAGCATTCGCCTGCAGATGTTGCTCGCTCAGACTGCGATGATGGCACGATTAAAGGGTTCTTTTTAAGTTTTCCTGCAGCTGCTTGTGTCACCTGACTAACAACGCGCTAAAATAAAAAATAATCATACTTCTCCAAGGTTTAACATACGGGATGGAAGAGTGTAGCAATGCAATTTAAACTATCCGAGGGCTGCAAGGCAACACAGAGTGCCAACATGTTCTTTTCCATTCAGATGAAAGTCAATGAGGGTTGACCGCAGCATATTTACAGCAGCACTGTCTGCACATTTGCAGCTAATGGGCAACCATAATAGGACATGCTCATATTTGTACCAACATGCACAGCAATTTAGCACCTTTATTTTTGGCTGAATTGCATGTGTCCAGGCTGCTGTGGAAGAAGACGTCTACTCACACTTTAGAGAATCTGCAGAGTCGTGGGAGGATACACAAGAAGCTAAGGCAAGGTGGAAAGATTTCTGCTACAACAGTCATCCCTCAGGAGAGGATGAATTTGATTTTTTCACACCAGCAGAAACATGCTGATTTAAAAAAAAAAACAAACAAACAAAAAAAAGCGTCTGGGGAATAAATGGCTTTCCTGATCAACCAACCCTATTAATAGATTTCCTCCTGCATGAATATAAAGACTCACCATTGTCTTTATGTTTAAAAGTTGAAAGGAAGGAACTTTTTTTTTCTTCTACGCTGACAGTTTTACATCATCGTCCAGGCAAACCTGCAAATTAAATCTGTCAAACTTTATCAGCGTGCCGCCTTCGTTTGAGCAAAAATAAACAGCAGAGCTGACCGTTGCACTTCAATCATCATTTTTCCCCAGGCAGAAAAATAAAGTTTGATCAGTTCATTTTTGATCTCGATATATTAAAACACACAGAAGAGCTGTGTTTGAACAGCAGTAATAATTTTACGACTTGATGGATCAGGACGGTGCGTTTGTGTGTTCACCCGTTATTTTATGAAAAGACTGAATTTGTCATTAATGGTTAGAACCTCATTTTCTCTCCAAGGAATTCAGACCAAACTTTCTCGTTTTAGGTCAGGATCATCTAAATTATTTCTTTTTGCTATATGTCCTAATGAAAGCATATGCAAGAGATTGTCTTGCAAATGAAGACATCCATTAATAAACGAATCTCATCAGAGGTTTTATAAAATTTTATTTTAACTGACCTGAAAGAGAAGTTTGGTCTGATGGTGAGAAAAACATGTGTGTCTATTTATGTGTTTATACAAATCTCCCAGCTGTAGATGGGCGGATCAAATCAAATTGTTAATCTTATTGATACCAAGTACTTATCCGTATATAATCAATGCTACTTTGGTAAGACTGATACTTTAGTTTCAGGTTGCCACTTGATATTTTATTTTTGTTGTGTAGTTTCTCAACTCTTATTGAGGAAAACCTTTGTTTCGAATTGTTCTCAAATCATAACTGCTTGCCCTTTGTTTGAGGAAAAATGCACCAAATTATCTTAATATGTTACTATTTTGTAGACAGCTATAAACTTAATCTAAAATCTGTTCTAGGATTGAACAAAATATTTCAAAGGATGAAACTGTTCAATAAATTTGATGTCATATCAAATTTTTTTTAAAGTATTGGTATCAGTATTTTTATCGGCGATATTGTCTCTGTACTTGGTGTCTGATCAACATCAAAATACAGCATTGTATACCTCAACTACCTGCTGTCATTGAAGACAACTTTAGGAAAATAATTGATGGTGGTCATAATGGCAGTTTTACAGAATTGCCCTATTTGCATTTCTAAAACATGTTCCTGCACTTGACTAGTTACAGATTTAGAAGAGTTTATGAAAAACAAAGCACCACTGTGCAGGTTAACTGGTGTAAAATGGTCGAAATACACTCTGGGAATAAAGTCTCTTATGACAATTTAACCTTTTGATGCTTGAAGAGAAAAGATCAGTTTTAAAAAGAAAGCAAGAAAACCTCATTACGGCCGACAAAACTTTTAAGATAAAAAAAAAAGAAAAGTACTTTCATGAAAAGCATGACAAGAAACACATGCAAGAAGCGGGCCAACTTTATCACATAATTACATGAAGAATAGGGAGAGTCAATGAAGTGTGACTGAATGGATGGGTAATGACATCGTCAGGCTCCATTTGGTGAACCATTTTTATGTTCTAATAGCAGTTCACAGTTTTGTGGTTTCATTAAAAAAAGGTGGAAATGAAGACATGAAGGTCCTCATCTATAAGCAGCAGGTTAATATCAGGGAAAATGTGCGGTTCATTTTATGCGATCATAAGAAGTTTTGTATCTTTAAGAAACTATATGCAGAATTTAAGAGATGAAGGTGGGAGTCAGCTTCCATGTTTAACTACAACAAGATAGGAATGGCTGCTACTCGAGCATTGTGTGGGTAAAACAAACACTGATGATTGTCCAGGATGTTGTAAATCCTCATCTTCATCGTAAGCCATGCTGTAATTCAACTGTCTGTAATTACATGACCTTCTCCTGTTTTGTATTACCCTCAGGTGACTGCTTGAATTCACCTTTGTTTCGCAGTGCACATTTCTGCTACTGTGCAGTGCAAAAAAAACAGAAATGTGTTGGAACCCAGAGGCATTACTCACTGCTCCTGGCACTATGTTATAGCTATGTTGTAGCTATTTTAGCTATAACATGGGAAAATATCTTTCTATATGAGAAATAAACGCTTTAAGAACACATATAATGGCCTATTTTAATCATTCAAACACCAAATTCAGAGATAAAGTGACTCAAATCATTTCTTATTGCTGAGAATACAGATATAATTAATTTTTTTCTACAGCTACGACTTCAGTGCATTTATTTAGATTATATAAATCTATTTTTACACTTTAAAGACTTTCATGCGATTAATCGGATTCTTCGTCTGAAATGTTTGTACTCATGTTTCTGGTATGCATGTAAATCGAACGCACAAGTGACATTCGCAAACAACAGCAATGAACAACAAAGCAACTTCTCTTGTTAATTCCTGCTTCAAAATAAACAATCTAATGGGACTCTGGACATGCTTCTCCATGAAAAGATCTAAAATGATTTGCATGCTCCTTTCTGACAAAAATAATTGTTTACTATATAGCTGATTGTTGTCAGGCTTTTTAAAAATCTTTTTGGTTCACAAATACATTTGTTTCAGAAATTTTGGAATGAGTCACAAAAAGCTTGGACACCGCTGACCTAAGGTTTTTTACTCTGAGCATCGTTAGTTTGACAGTTTACTTCCAAAGCCATGATGAACATTTAGAAACAGGGTTGTTTACTAGATTTATTGGCTATATTTGCACTGCAAAAAGGGAAGGGGTACTTTAACCCAGAGATTTGTTTTAAACTGAACGAGGAGAGGAAAATCAATTAACACATGAGTCAATTAGCACAAAGAAGCAATGATGAAATGAGAAAAGATTGAGAACATATTCATTTTCTTTAAGCTGCAGTCACACCATGGCCAGGAAAATAAAGCAAATGATCTGTGATTTATCCAACAGTGAATAATTATTTTTGTAAAGCTTTTTTAATTAAACAAGTTGGATGGAATGAAAAGGGGGAGATTTTTTTTTTGTTTTGTTTTTTACTTTTCACTTTCCTTGATATGTTTTTCCCACTGAAACCCAGAAAATGATTTAATTTTGTTAAGTTTCAGGATCATGAATGATTGGTGTTCAACTGTTGGACATAACATAGAAGAACTTCGGTGCATTCACAACAAAACAAATACACTCTGTGGTGTTTAAATTACATAATACAGATATTAAAACTCACCTACTGGCATTTAAAGAGAATGATAAACAGAAACATGTTCTTTTAATTTCTGCACCAAAGGGAATAGAAATGGCAGAAACTGCCTGTTGCACATTTATGGTGCATTCAAGGGACATTCGAAAAACCACAAGGAATTCAATAATGTAGATCATTTTAAGCTTACATTAAAAGTCACTAAAGCATAATCCTATGAGCCATAAAGTAAACATAAGCTGTGTGGGCTTCCTAACAAGTTATACTGGGAGGAAAAAAGCAACGCTTACATAAATGAAAACAGTTTGGGGGTACATATTAAAAAAAAGAAGTTTTAAAAATAAAACTTTACTCATAACTCAAAGGCTGTCTTTACAGTGTATGTAAACATCTGGTTTAAAGTGTACATAGAGCTGAGACTAAGGGAATCCACAGAGCTGAATAGCCATTTTGATTTCATGCCATCCAAAAAAATAAAGCAAAACAAAAAACCTGCAAAAGCACCGTTTTAAATTTTGATCAATATCTACTTCCTTTTAAAATTTTACCATAATTTTATTTCTATTTGTAGGATTTAACATAGAGACAAACATAAAATTTTAAAAGTAGGTAGGACAGTTTTTTTTCCTGCAGGATGTGAAATTATGTTAAATAAAAAAATACATTTGTTGACAGTAACTTGTGTTGAGCCACAGCTTGCACTCTTTCCTAAAGACTATAGATTTTCATCTATAATTAAAAAAGAAAGTTTTGTCCTTAAGCATTAAACCTCCACAAACAAACCCAGCTGCTTCAGATTTCTTCTTTTCCATAGAGAGCAAAACTATATTTACCAAAATATGCAAATTGCTGTTATATTTAGCCCCTACCCGGATCGCTACAGCCTCATATTAGTTATGTAGCCTGAATGATAAACAGCCGACCACGGCGTTCATCTAATCTGTACCAGACAATGAGATTAGGCCCACTGTGGATGTAGTTGTGTGCCCGGCAGCAGCTCAATGCTGCGTGGGAATCATTGAACTCTAATTGCTGTGGGAGTTTCAAGCATGGCAGCCATGTTCTCCTGTCACTGAGAACAACTCAACAGACCTGCAGCATCATATCCTAGTGGGTTGACAGCAGATTTGAATTGATTTAAATCAAAATCTTTACAGATTTAATAATTGTGATTGTTTTCTAGTTTAGTACGAAGACTGAAAGGAATAATTTGATTTATGTTTTATTGTTTTTAATGACAAAAAAGCTAAACTCCTTGTGTCATAGAAGATAACCAACAATACACAACATTTATGGTTTTCTGTCAAGTATTACTTATGTAAACTGTATTGTAGTTGTGCAGACAAGCATAATGCATGACTAGTCAAATTATGACGGGTATGTTTTAATGGAAACAGGGAAATTATCGACCTCTCCCTGCATTCATCGCCCCAATGTGACACATTGAACCATGAGCACACACAAGATGTTTAAAGGCACAATGAAAAAAACTAAATATTTCTACTTTAAAGCCGCTCATGTAAACTCTTCCAATAAAGGAAAGCGTTAAATGTGACTCTGCTGTGACGGAAAGTAAACATTTGAGTTCAGGATAAAGAGGAAAACAGAACTATAATGCGGCTTATGGAGTGAAACATTTTTCAGCACCTGATCTTACTTTCAAATAAGGCTTTCAGAAATCTGTGTGACATACCTGAAACACAATGTGGCCCTTTCAGCAAGCCCTGAGGTGCTTCGCTCCACGGCTGCTCAGAGAGTTTCATCACACAGTGCCAGGAGCAAAAAGATGGCAGACACAACATGAGGTGAAGATTTTATTCTGGGACACAAATGTTATTCGACTCTATTGAATTTGCTTAATTTCAGCTCTATGTAAAGTTTAAACTAGAAGTTTACAAACACAGTATCAAGAGACCCTTTTTCTAATCTATTTTAATATTTGGTAGCAACAACTTTTAGCAGTCTAAATGGCCCTCTTCCAATTTTTTCAACCCCCCCCAAAAAATCTGATTTGTTTCACTTCCTGTATGTGGCACTAAGTCAGATTTGTATGAAATTATTTTCAAAGTGTCTGAACTACGCCTAAGTTATTGCAACAAACAATATTGATGTTTTGAGATCGTTTTCAAATAATATAATGGCATAATAACGCTAGTACACCTTCTCAAAGATCAATAAACTTTAATTTCCATTTTGGATTTTAAGTATCAAAAATAAACAAACAAAACACCTGAAACAACAAATAAGTGTCTCTGTAAACACTTAAAGAGGGGCTAGTTAATTATCAGGCTTGTTTTAATTTATGATGCGATTTGCTGATAAGACCGTCTTAGCACAGTCGTGATGAATCTTACTTAGACTTTTATGTCATTGACATGCGCCATAATTCTGCACCAGAAGAAGCCAGATATGGTAAATCTGGAAATAAGCAATGGCTGAAAGTTGTAATTCCTCTGCAAATGTGTGTCGTTTTGGGGTCGTAAACCATTGACTCAGAAGCCTGACTGCATTTAACTGAAAATTATCTTTAAACCATGAGAATTAAACCATGAGAACCTGACAACGACATGACAATCATTTACACCTCCTCAGCGTTTTGAAAGGCATACTTCATTATGTTGTGAATATAAAATTTGACAAATATAACTAAAATATTTTTGGAAATCCTATCTAACCTAAAACAGGAAAACATTTAGCAAGAATTAATGTCAGACAGTGAGTTAAGAAAAGGTTAGATGCCTCTTTATAAAATGAGTGTAAATATCTGGATTTAACTGTATTGTTTTAAGTGCACCAATCCCTCCTGAAGCAAAACACTCTTGGTTCATGATACCTTGCGTTACACAATAACTGTGTTTTTATTACAAATGTCTGCAAAACTTTGTTGAAATTTCGCTAAAAAACAATTCACAATTTCACAACTGTGGTGTTTTCAGTAAATAAGAAATTCACATAAAATCTCATGTGGCTGTGTTTTTAAATGACATTACGTGAACAAACATTCCCCACCATCATCCACCTATCACTTCTTGTTCTCTTCTTCATCTTTTCCTTTAGTAGTAACAAGCGTTTCCATTGCAGTTTAGCAAAATACAATAATTTAATTCCAATACAGTAGAAAAACCACCTCATCTTAGTGCATAAACGTATTTTCATGATTCTGTTTTGCACAATTCGGTTAATGGAAAGGAAGCTATGTGCCTTTTTCTACATAGATGGCAGATATCTGCGTCGTGCATTAAACTCTGTCACACAAGTGAGATAAATTCACATTTTTCAGACTCGTAATTTTAACAAGTACCAGTCTGGAACACAACAACATGGCTTCGTATCAGTCCTCTCAAGGCTGCTGTGATGACATGCTGCAACATTGAGTGATAACACTGTGGGATAACTGTAAGTAAAAAGCATTAATGTGATTTTTTTGGGGGATAATGCATATTGATTAATATCCCCCGCAGGCTTCGACACTGAATGAGCGTGCTTTTCATCTCAGCTAAAAGCCAGGGTGCCTCTGATATCTACCATCAGTACACAATGGAAGAAAAAAATGAAACCGCCGACATTGTCATTTAATTTATTTTTTTTTCCTGCAAAGCCAGGGTGATAGGAGATCTGGACTATTGGCAATAAAGCTCACTGTGAATGTGATTAAAGGCAGCATAGAGAGAACGACTATCAGCGTTTTGTGTACAAGTGTGTGCTTCAGTCACGCAGGATCATTACGCATCAGCCATGAGGAGAGCAGATATCAAGTTATCTTTTTCAAGATTTCAGAGCATCGGCAATCTCTCTTCATCAGCTCTGGTCGGGACTGCAGCGGTTGGTGGGGACTGTCGTAATGCCTTATCACACCGCTCTGGTGTATTAATGCCGTTTCCTCACATCCTGTGGCATACTGCCAGGTGATAGGCTGAAAATATGAGAACAGCCAGTCAAACTCAAGTATTATCAAGTATTGATTGAGTGGTCCTCTTCAAGGTGATGCTTGAGATTGATGCTAGATTACTTCTAGTGTGTGCTGTAAAATGGTTAACAACAGCCCAAGAGAAGCAAGGGATTTGACAAGTAGAAATCCATTTATTTTCAGTTGTTTACACTGGATTAGGACCGAAATACGGAGTTAAAAATCAGCCAGAATGTGGATGGGCTTTGCAGGGGTCTTGGGATGTCTTTTGTAGGCAGACAGCATGTAAGATTTCCCCAAATCTTCCATTCGGGAGGTTTTGTTGGTTTATTGTCTTGGTAGCAGCATATCTGGGTCCTTGGTGGGTATGAGTGAGTGTAGTGGCAGGATATCGTTTCTCTAAAGTTCCCATGGTGAGTAGAGAATTTTTAGCAGGGATATAGCTCAAACAGTAAGGCCAAAACTGTTGGCAGAGGAACCAAACTCTATGTTATGAATTGGCAATTTATAAATGAACTAATTTAAATTGAAAGACATTTATGTCTTTCTCTAGACTAGACAGGATGGTCTTAAAATTTTATCATGATATTTTATAGTGCTGTTGTGATAACAATAAACGTGACAATAACTATTTATAACAATTGTTTTTAGGTAACTGTATTTGTGACTGCCCATCAACACAAAAACATTCCCATTTTAATACGCTTCTTTAGGACACTGGTCACATAGAAAAATGTGATTTGTATCACTAAACTGCACATAGTAACTACTTTTGATATTTTAAATTTTATTGATATCTATTGATACTCTCATTGGAAAAACTGTGGAGAAAATAGTAAAACCAATAATCCTGACAATATGGACAGTTTAAACATAATTAATTGTAATTCATCATGACAGTGATAAATCAAAATTCCTATCATGACAAGAAATTTATCCAAATAAATGATAAATGATACAATAAATGCCCACTCCTACTTCTGTTGACTGATTGGTGACTATAAGTGTGGTTTTGAAAAGTGAAATGCATTTTAGAACAAAGTAAAGATAGAAACATGAAAACTCCAGCGTTTTTATAGATTTATTTTTATTATTAAGTTTAAATGAAACAATTTAGTCTAAAGCGAGTTTGGTCAGACTTGAGCATGTAACTCTTCTCATTCTGTTTAAAAAATAATAATTAATTGGTTTAAAATTCAGACTTTAAATAGTTTTGGCCCTGCAGGTATAAAGATAACTCAGAATATTCGTAGAACTAGATGTGAGTGGTTATCATGGACGACTGTTCTTTTATTGCTGGCCTTTAGACGTTAAACAGTTAAGTGTCGGTCATTGATCCTTCAGATATACTTCAAGAGCAAGAGCAGCAATACTTTAAATGTCAATGGTGTCTTGAGGTAAGCAATACAGTGCATAAATATTTTAAAAATATTTTCAGGTCCTTTTCCAGTGAGTTGTTTAAATGTCATAGGATATGCAAACCTGCAACCTCAGCTTGTTTATATCGAGCAGAAGCAAAAAATGGTATAAGCAGATAACCAAATATCCAAAAAATGGTGGCAGAGTTATTGTTTATATCTGCAACAATATATATCTCTAATGTTGTAAGGTGAAAAGCTTTCTCCACCAAGATAATTACAGAGAGTTTGTGAAGCATCTGCAACTCTTCACGCTTTCGAATACGTCAGCTTAGGCTGGGTAACTCTCTGAGGTTACCAGCCTTCAGGAAGGACAGTCATTCTGACAGCCTCACTGTGATGATGACAAGGACGAAGAGAGCAACACCCGTCAATCAGGGAGTGTTACAAAGTCCCAACGGTGAGGCCCAACAGATTACACAATCCCTCAAATGCAGTTCCCTCTGCGAGCTCATTGTGTGACCTACAACTAAGCAACGATGGCTCACATCTAGAGGGACGGCTTGAGATTCACTGAAGGATTTTTATGTAGGTTTAATATCAAAATTTCACATTTTCCCAAATTCCAAACTCAAGAGTTCTCAGTTTTTGAAATTTATGACATTCACAATTTATGACATTCTCCATTTTTGCTGTAGTTAGACTTAGAATATAGTCTCTGGACTATATTCTAGTCCAGGGACTGTATTTTAGAAACAGAAATGATTGCATAGACAGATGACAAGTATCTGGGTGCACGATGAATCAACCAATGGTCGAACAGATTGACCAATGGACGGATGGATGTATGGATGAATGGACTCACAGATGAAACAACAGAGAAAAATGGAGGAATGGATGAAAAAACATTAAAACATTTTTAGTGCAGTAAAAATAAACTCCCGGAGCCAGAGAGGTGGCTGCAGAGCTGCATGGAGACATCCTGGAACAACATCCACAGATAGAAACAATAGATTTTCAGAAAAAGATTGCTGTCCAAATCCAAGAAGCAAACAAGCAGCACCCTGACATAAAAACTACAAAATTAAGTTAAAGGCGTAACAATAAAAATGATTGTGATATACTTTAAATCCATGTTCTGTTTGGAAGTATAATTATAGTGACTTGTTCACCAATAATATGTAAATTGACTTGATCTATATTTTCATGTCTCAGGACTGCAAACTGTCTTAGGGACATCCGCAAAACATTTATTTTGCTGTATTTCAACAGTTCGTTATTAAAGTAACCATACATTTACCATAAAAAAACCTTAAACCATAAAGTTTAAGGTTTTTTGTTCACTTCAGGCAGTCTGTTAGATTTGTTGCCAAGGGGCTTCTTAATGTTTCAGAAGCGAATAATAATTCTTTCTACAGCACACTCTCCCTAACTTTGTAATATGAGACTTTTACACATTAAGAAAATGATCATTTAAAAATTTTGCTTATAATTTAGTTACACTTAACATAAAATTAGTGCAGCTCATAAAGCCAATTAAGTTTACTCTTAAGGCAAATTAATTGTGCCAGCATAAGAGTCAGAGTAGCTAAGTCATGCTGTGAGAACTGATTGAACTCTGTCTTTCTCCTAAATTTAAAAAGTAGAATAGAAGAGAGTCAGAAGCTTTGTTATCTAGATGAGTTAGTGTGAACTGGAACATTCAGTGCACACAAGACACACTTCACTGTTCCCGATTCCTAATCTGGAAATTATCAGGAGAGCAGAAAATTGCTAAAAGATCATTTTTCCATTAATTCAAGAGAAAATACTTGGTTCAAATCACCTTTTTGGATCAATCATGTCTTTGGTTTTAGATAAAAGAAACTTGAGTGATTCTAATGAAGGATGCCCACATATTGATGGTTTCTAACAATGCCGAACATCACATACACACGCCCGCACACCCACACTGGTGGCTCATTTAATAAAGAAAATGGACCAGATACACACATTCTGGGCCTCAAATTCATTTGCTCAACCTTAAACCCTTGGAGTGTCCCATTCAGATAACAAAGCCGTTGGCATCATTGTGCTTCATCTGGAAACATATTAAAAACAAGCTGCTCTGGTTCTGTTATGGGTATGTGGACTCATAAGCTGCTTTTACATCAGTTTGTTAAGTCATCTGCTTCTTGTTTGCATTGATGTCTATGAGATATATTCATGATTTAAACATCTATTATATTATGAGTTGCATTATCACAATATGTTCCTGGACTTTATCCGTCTGCATGCTTCCTTGTTAAATCCCATCCCAAATGTTAAAGAGATTACAGTGTTGGAGACAGGGCGCATTGCGTTATGATTGATGGCACACTTTAACAACTTGTATCAGCAGAGAAAACATGCGTTATCGTTCTAATGCCCTGGCTTTACCGGACGGTCTCTGAGCGCCACATAATAATGCTTCCAACTCATGATGTTTCCAACCACAACAATATAATGTTACATTATCAGAGTTATTTCAAAAAGCATTCAACTACAACAAATTTTAAAACACTTTTACTTTTTAAAATTTTTAAACTTTTACCAAAAGTTAAACAAGTAAATACATGTTTGGTGGATGTCTTTCTTTAAATTACCAGCATTACTGATACTATGTATGTAGTCACATTTTTTTTTTCCTGTTTTTAATAACATGACAGTTTTATTTGTATTGTAGCATTTTAGTGGTACACCTGAATTTCCCCCAAAATTAAAGAATATTTCTATTATGTTTTATTCTTCATTAAAGTAATGTTTTTATAGTGTGGTGCTCATACATTTTTCATAAGGCCAGCAACACTTTTTAAGGCAGTTTACTTTTTTCTTTGCCATAATTACCTCAATCTCTAAGCAGATATTTTCTCTTCCTTGCGACCTCTGTAATGCAAACATCTCTGGTCTTTCAGGGTCTAAAACCATTTGCTCTGACTGTAATTCATGGAAATATATTCTGCATTTCTCCCTAAATGCATGCATAATGCCCCATTTAAATGGGGGTAAACAGTGTCAGTGCGAAAAGACACTATTTGTAGTAAACAAATGTCAAAATTTGAAAAAGACTAGCACTTTGCAAACACCTTTAGGATGCTTTTTCTTTTCACAGTGTGCATGTTGCAATATTAACCTCAATTTTACAATAAAAACAACCTGCTGTTACTCCAAACTTCTGTTATCTGTTCCTGAATAGAGATATTAGACATCAGAATAGTATATATATATATATATATATATATATATA